>LGRX02001643.1:0-35430 GCA_001247695.2 Cymbomonas tetramitiformis | reverse complement strand
CACCACTTCTTCTGCGCTACGCGGCGGGGCTGGCTGTGGCCAACGCCGTCAGGATGCGGTAGTTTTCCTCATCAAAGTCGACGGTCTCTTCCGCCGGTTGCTTGGGGACTTGGAACTTTTTAATGACGTGCACCAGATGCTTTTGAGAATGCGGCAAGTACTGATTTACTCGCACCAATGTGAGCACCGCCTTCATCAGCAAGTTCTCTGAGTAGTTCCAGAGAACCAACCGGTCGTTGTCCTCGTCCGAATTCTCGAGTCCAGCGGGCTGCTGGACCCCGTCCTCGTTCAGCTTGTACATCACCTCAAAACCGTTCTTAGTTGCGAAGGTCGTGTACTTCTTCTCTGGGTCCTCTGCGGGAAGCTGTGCGCAGGGGATCTCAATTTCGTCCTCTTGGTCGTCCTTCACCTCGTCCTCATCCTCGTCCTCATCCTCCCCTTTGCCCTCCTTCTTCGCCTCCTCCTTCTTCTCCGCCGCGTCCCCCTTGTTGAAAATATCAAACAATCCTGGTTTTGTGCCTCGTTTCTCCGCCTCCTCCATCTTTTCCACGAACTGGGTTTGCGTCACCGATTTCAGAAATTGCCACGACGCCAGGTTGCGGTAACACGCCGCGTCGGCCGGCGTGTAGTGTTCAAAACAGTTCTCAATGATATCGGGAGTGAGCAACACCTCCACCCCCGTTCCGGACAGTTGACTTTTGTTCCCCGAAATGGGGAAAATCGTTTGCAGCTGCTCGTCCGTCAACAAGCGTTTAAGGATCTTGGCGCAGTGTCGGACCTCTTGTGTGCCGCTGTTGTCAAGGTCTTCCACCGATTGCGCTTTGAAGCCTTCACCAAAGAGTTTTTCGTCAGACATGATTACGTAGGAGTATGGTAAGTGAGAAGAAAGAAGATAAAAAGTTGTGTCCACAGAAAAGTATACTTGCGATAGTGAAAATCAACTCTTAAAGATAGCATATCGCACTACTCACGCCACTAGTCCGTACTAGTCGCGCGACTAGTGCGAAATCAGATCGCACTAGTGATATGACTAGTGCGATCTGACTACATGTGACGATTGAAAGGCAATCAAACGCTCGAACGCCTGGAACGTCGCGCCGGTCATTAGTTTTGAAACTTTGAAGCTTAAACATTTGAGAAGGCGCCAAGTCGCTAAAGCGGGAAGGAAGGAAATATGTTATGCTCGTCGTGCTCTGAAGGCGAATCTGAGCTTAGCGCTTCGTCTAATTCTTCTGGTTCAGAAGATTATTACTATGAAACGGTGGAAGACTTTATATGCAAGACGAAAACCATCAACCCAAGAAAGGCGAAGCGTTCCGAACCGGAAGCAGAATCCAAAACGTCGGGATAGGGGCCCAACAATACTGCGGAAAGCGTGACAAAGATCGGGGATCTGATGGACCCCGCCAACGAATGCAGGTGTGGGAGGCGCTGTCTGTCCCAATTCGAGTATCGTCCCGTGCAGGCGTACTTACGTGAGAAGTCTACGCTAAACGGTCGCCAGTTCAAGGAGAACATCGTCGCGGAGCTCACTCGTGCGCGTAGGTTCAAGCCCGGCTCGCAGAAGCTTGAAATAGAGATGTTCGACTCGCTGACGTTCCTGGGCAAGAAAGTCTGCAAGGATGCGTTTCGACGACTGCACTTTATTCCCGAAAGCACATGGTTCAAGTGGCACGCGCACGTGTGTGGGGGCGGCATGCTGGAGAGCACAAGGAAGAGGAATTTGACGCTGTACAACGACCCGACGAACCTGAACTGGACTTATTTCTTGGAGTACGCTGCTCACGAGCTGTTGCCGTTGGCGGAGCCACAACCTCAAAACGGCAAACTCCAAATGAATCCGATCCGACCAGCCGATTGTTATGCCGCATACAAGCTTATGCGTCGCGGCGTTTATCAGGTTAAAATCACGCAATTTCGCAAGTATCTGCGCGAGTACCTCCGCGCGAAGCATATTACCATGCGCAAGCGGAAGGATTGTGCAGGTAAGTGCACGACATGCGAAATCTTGACGAAGCAGCGCCGTGCTGTAAAGGACTTGGAGGACCTGGAGGACTGGAAGCCGCTTAACGACGCGCACCGGAGTGATTATCGAAATGAGAGAGCTCAGTACAATAACACCCGTGCTGATAGTGCCAACCAGTTCGGCATCAGTGACTCGTATTGTTTCGACGGGGCGGCAAACAACAACACCGTTTGTCCGCACTTCCCCGTGAAGGTCAAGGCGATGAGCGACAAAGCTCGAAGTTTCTTCCACCTTCATCTGCAAGCAGTCGTGATGCACGGCACGGTGTTGTGCATGTGTTTACTTATGCCATGGGTTCCTGGCAAAGACGTGAACATGTGCCTCACGACGCTCAATATTCTGCTACGGTATGTGGTGGAGAACACGGAGCGGCACTTTCGGCAAACATGCCACGTGCAAATGGACGGAGGGTCGGAAAACTGGAACCGGCATGTTTTCGCCTTCTTCTGCATCCTGGTTCACCACGGGCTGTACAAAGAGATCTACCTACACCGTCTGCCCGTAGGCCACTCCCACAACGACGTCGATGGCATTTTCGGGTTGCTGAAGATGCTGTTGTGGGGTAAGACCGCGGATAAAAAAGGCCATTGGTTCATATCTTTGGAACAATGGATTGCCTTTCTCTTTGCCTCGACGATAACAACCATCAACAAGCACACGTACGTCGTCGGCTGCAACTTGGACTTCAAATCGTGGATCGACCCGCACTTGAACGAAGAGTTTGGTGGCCACGCTGGACGAGACCGCAAGGTGCATACTTGGTGCTTTTACGTCGCTCCGGACAAGCTCGTCCGAGCGAAGTACAAGTTTGGTGACAGGTTCAAGGAATGGCTACCAAGTGGCGTGGACGAGGACCCGAACCTTGGGCTGATTATTTGTACCACTTATCCCGACGTCGACTCCGCCCCGGGCTATATGGACAACCCGGAATGGAAGCGCAAGGGGAAGGGAAACAAGGTATTGGACATGGAGCAAACAACGCGGAGCTGTCTATTGGGACTCCGAGCCGCAACGCCAGATCTGGTGAGCCAACAACGACACGAGGAATTGAAAGCAACCTTCCCCTTGCCTTTGAAGGTGGAGGCCGTGCGAGAGCGACATCCCGAGCGATTACCTCCGAAGTGGGACCTTCCACTGCTGCTGACACGTGCGCATACCCGCGCATCTACAGTCAAATGCGATGGGATCTTGAAGACGCGGTATGCTAAGGCGGAGCAGTTCAATGTATGTTTCGACGGCGTGACGCATAAGAAACAAGTGGTGGAGAAAGAAGTCCTGAAAAATATTGACATCAACGAGGTTGTGGCTTTTATGCGCGAGGCCAAGTATTGTACTGAGCTGATTTCCAGAAGGTAAGACGACCGTTTACCAGCCTAGTGCGATCTCATTTATACCTTATTTATATTTATTTTGTCATTGTTGTCCTTCAAGTGTCTAAGCAAAGTCAGGTAGGTTTCTTGTTCTAGCTCCAGATCTTCCTACAACAAGGGCATTTTGCAATATCCGTGCAACTTGCCAAGTAGGCCTGGAAACAAGGGTGATGATACAGCACGTTTTTGCAGTCACATCCTAACCCTGAAACCCACGTTTCCGCGGGGAAAACTATTTCTAAGCAGACGACGCACTTGTTTCCTTCCTCTCTTTCCGAGTTGGTGGTGGTGGCGGCTTGCTCCTGTGTTGCGGGAGTCCTTTGATTCCCGGTAGAAGAAGTCGTCGCTTCGTCTTCAGGTGTCGCTGTTGTGGAGCTTTGCAACCAAGGAAAACCTGCCGCAAGATTGTAACCTCGTCGTCCGAGTCCGTTGTTCCTGGTGTGTTCGGAACGACGGTAGAAGAGGTCGTTCCTTGTTCTTGATTTTCGCTAAAAAAACCCTCACTCATCCAGGGAAAAACTTCCCTCAGGATTCTAGTCTCGTCGTCGTGAGAGTCCGTCATTGCGGTGTAAGAGTATGCGAAGATAATACGAAGTGTATAGAGAAGTTTCAAACTAGGGGTCGCTTACGCAGGTACGAGGATAAACACTTACACCGAGTGTTATCTGAGCGGAATGCTGAACTGCGGGGTCTTACGACCAAGACCAAGAAGTTGGAACGCCTGATCCAGCTTTTGAAGGCGGAAGATGCTGGTGAAGAAGCTCCCGCAGTTCGTGCAGAGGCAGAAGAAGCTGGTGAAGAAGCTCCCGCAGTTCGTGCAGAGGCAGGTGTGCGTGAAGCAAATGGAAAGAGGAGTCGGAGAGGAGGAGATCCACCTGCTGCTCGCAAGAGGTTTTCAGGCGCACAAAGGCAAAACAGGGCGCGCAGAACTTCACCCGCCTCCGAAGGCGACAGCGATGATACCGATATGGAGATGGATCTTGCCACTCGCAGTCGGAGTCGGCAGGTTGCAGCGCGCAAGAAGAAGCCTGGAAAGCAGCCAAAACAGCAGAAACAGCCCAGCAGCAGTGAGGGCACGGATGATGGCGACGATGAGCACTCCTCCGGTGTTGACGAGAGTCTATATGACCGTGGGATGCGTTTGGCATCGCAGAAGGAACACTTGGCAGCCGACTACCGGTTCGAGGACATGACTGTGGGCAGCTATGCCGTGACCGTTGCAGGCGGGGAAGCCAGCGACAAGTGTTGGTTCAACGTTATGCTCCCGGACGGCGGTAAGTCACTCCCACTCCATTTCGTGGAGGTGGTGGGGCAGCATGCCTCACGGAAGGAGATAACCTCGCAGTTCTGGTTGCCAGCACAGTCACGGAGAACGTTCGAGACGGTAGAACAACTCTGTGAGGCTGGAGCTTTCGTTCGGGGTGCCCGCACCCTTCGCATGAAGTCTACATTTGACGTGAACGAGGTGTTGACATGCTGGGATGAGACCGCAAAATCTGGTGTTCAAGGCGGAATTCCAGGTTGTGAGGAGAAAGCCGAGCTTTTAAAAGCACTGCTGGAGAACTCTGAAGAGTAAATAAGTGCAGTCAAGAGTTCGTATGTGCATGCATGTACACATGTGGTTGTGCTTACACCCTAAATTGGTGTTACCACTTAGGGTTTCCCCCGCTAGAGGGCCATTTGCTCCAGAAATCTGCACGGAGATGCAAGTGCTTGATAGTTTATTTGTTCAAATATGTTTTATGGCAAACTACATTATAACATAGCACGTGACGGGTCCATTAGCAAGAACCTTTACATATGTTACCCGCCCTTTGTGAATACGCGTGTGATAAAGCATAGGGTTTGAGGGGGTTTTGGCAAAATTGTGCTGAAATCGATGAAAATATCAAACATACGATAAACAGGTACATATTTTTCCCTTTTTACTTCCATTTTATAACCTTTAATCTCGATCTAATACCATATGTGGATTTTTGGAACACTCCTCAATATGCCTAAGAGTCACGCGTAAGAATTCTGAAAACCCCGCCTCATACGATGAGAAAAACTTCCAAAATTATAACCACCCTATTTTTTGGGCATGATATGTTTAAAATAATGTAAAAAACATCAAAACAATGACCTTCAAAAAATCTTCCAATTTAGAGCGCATCTTCCAATTAAGAGCGATCGTCGTTACGGGCTGCCACGCCGAACCACTGCCGCAAACGCGCCTTTCTGCGCTACGGCTCCGGGCAGCAGCGGCTCGTTGCCGCACTGGGCCACTGCATGCCGGTAGCGCGCTGCACTGCGCCGTGGCTGCGGACGTTATCAGATCTTTGCTGCGCTGGGCCACTGCCGGTAATGCGCTCCACTGCCCCGTGTCTGTGAGCACCGGCGGTTCGTTGCCCCGCTGAGTTGCTGCTGGTGATGCGCTGCGCTGCACCGTGGTCGCGGGCACCGGCGGCTCGTCGTCGCGCTTAGCTGTTGCAGGTCCCAACGCGTTGCGCTGCACCGTGGTCGCGGGCACAAGCGTCTCGCTGTCTCGTCGAGCCACTGCCGCAAGCGCGCCTTGCTGCGCTGCGGCTCCGGGCAGCAGCGGCTCGTTGCCGCACTGGGCCACTGCCGATAGCGCGCTGCACTGCGCCGTGGCTGCGGACGTTATGAGCTCTTTGCTGCGCTGGGCCATCACTGCCGGCAATGCGGAATGGCCAGCTATACAACGTGGTCACGGGCACCAGCGTCTCGCTGCCTCGCCGAACCACTGCCGCAAGCGCGCTTTGCTGCGCTGCGGCTCCGGGCAGCAGCGGCTCGTAACCGCGCTGGGCCGCCGCCAGGATCGCGTTTCCCTGCAACGAGGGCGCCAGTGGCTCGTCGCCGCATTGGGCCGCTGCTGGAAGCGCACTTTGTAACGCGCTGCGCTGCACTGTAGTCGCGGGCACCAGCGGCTCGCTGTCGCGCCGGGCCGCCGTCGACGATGTGCGCAAAGATCTTTGAAGGCCTTTGCGCAAGCTTCAACCAGTCCTTAAAAGCTGAAGCAAACTTTGTGACGCCGGAATGTCCAAAGAGCTTTAAAGATCTTTGAAGCAAGCAAGCTCATCTATTTTAGAATGTTTGCTTCAAAGCTCTTTGCGCAAAGATCTTTGAAGGCCTTTGCGCTTCAAGCGTCAACCAGTCCTTAAAAGCTGAAGCAAACTTCGCGACGCCGGAAAGGCCAAAGAGCTTTCAAGATCTTTGAAGCAAGCAAGCTCATCTATTTTAGAATGTTTGCTTCAAAGCTCTTTGCGCAAAGATCTTTGAAGGCCTTTGCGCAAGCGTCAACCAGTCCTTAAAAGCTGAAGCAAACTTTGTGACGCCGGAAAGTCCAAAGAGCTTTACAGATCTTTGAAGCAAGCGAGCTCATCTATTTTAGAATGTTTGCTTCAAAGCTCTTTGCGCAAAGATCTTTGAAGGCCTTTGCGCTTCAAGCGTCAACCAGTCCTTAAAAGCTGAAGCAAACTTTGCGACGCCGGAAAGGCCAAAGAGCCTTAGAAATCTTTGAAGTAAGCAAGCTCGTCTATTTTAGAATGTTTGCTTCAAAGATCTTTGCTTCACAGATCTTTGAAGATCTTAGTAACGCAAGCTACATCTAATCCTTAAAAGCCGAAGCAAACTTTGCGACGCCGAAAAGTCCAAAGCTAGCTTTAAAAATCTTTGAAGCGAGCTCCATCTCCGTTAGAAAGTTTGAGGCTTGCTAAATATAGTGATAGCTGCCACATAAATGGGAGCAACTTCATTTGAGCTTCATAACAGCTTCAAAAAATTTTATCCTTAATTTTACTACTATTATTATTTTGGTTTGAGACTACTATGTTTTTATAAATAACAAGTTTTTTACTCCCCATTATTTCACATTAATAAACGCGTGCACAAAACACCATTCTCCACACATACAAAAAAAGCCAATAACAAAAACCCACACAAAAAATTGAAACAAAAATCCCACACACAAATTTTTAATTTTTTCTTCAGTTTCATAACAGCTTCAACTTTATTATTATTATTATTATTTTGGCTTTAGATTACTATGTTTTTATTAACAAGTTGTTATTTACTCCCCATTATTTCACACTAATAAACGCGTGCACAAAACACCATACTCCCCACCTACAAAAATCGAAACAAAAAACCCACATACAAAAAATTGAAACAAAAATCCCACACACAATTTTTTTTTCTCAGTTTCATAACAGCTTCAACTTTTGTATTCATATTATTATTATTATCATTATTTTGGCTTTTAGATTACTATGTTTTTATTAACAAGTTTTTTACTCCCCATTATTTCACACTAATTAAAACGTGCACAAAACACCATACTCCCCACCTACAAAAATCGAAACAAAAAACCCACATACAAAAAATTGAAACAAAAATCCCACACACAAAATTTTATTTTTTTCTCAGTTTCACTTAATTTTACTACTATTATTATTTTGGTTTGAGACTACTATGTTTTTATAAATAACAAGTTTTTTACTCCCCATTATTTCACATTAATAAACGCGTGCACAAAACACCATTCTCCACACATACAAAAAAAGCCAATAACAAAAACCCACACAAAAAATTGAAACAAAAATCCCACACACAAATTTTTAATTTTTTCTTCAGTTTCATAACAGCTTCAACTTTATTATTATTATTATTATTTTGGCTTTAGATTACTATGTTTTTATTAACAAGTTGTTATTTACTCCCCATTATTTCACACTAATAAACGCGTGCACAAAACACCATACTCCCCACCTACAAAAATCGAAACAAAAAACCCACATACAAAAAATTGAAACAAAAATCCCACACACAATTTTTTTTTCTCAGTTTCATAACAGCTTCAACTTTTGTATTCATATTATTATTATTATCATTATTTTGGCTTTTAGATTACTATGTTTTTATTAACAAGTTTTTTACTCCCCATTATTTCACACTAATTAAAACGTGCACAAAACACCATACTCCCCACCTACACAAATCGAAACAAAAAACCCACATACAAAAAATTGAAACAAAAATCCCACACACAAAATTTTAATTTTTTTCTCAGTTTCATAACAGCTTCAACTTTTGTATTCATATTATTATTATTATTATTATTATTTTGGCTTTAGATTACTATGTTTTTAATAACAAGGTTTTTACTCCCCATTATTTCACACTAATAAAAACGTGCACAAAACACCATACTCCCCACCTACAAAAAATCGAAACAAAAACCCCACATACAAAAAAATCGAAACAAAAACCCCACACACAAATTTTAAATATTTTTTCCTTAGTTTCATAACAACTTCAAGTTTTTTATCCTTAATTTTATTATCATTGTATTCTGGTTTGAGACTACTTTGTTTTTAATAACAAGTTCTTTACTCAACATTATTTCACACTAATAAACACGTGCACAAAACACCATACTCCACACCTACAAAAAAATCGAAACAAAAAAAAAACACATTAAAAGATCGACACAAAACACTGCAGCCACCAAACGTACACACAAAACACAATATTTCACACGTGCCCAAAAATCTGCACGTAAACCGCCCTATTTCACACATGCAAGAAAATCACATGAAACACCATATTTCACACATGATAAAAAACCCACACCGCCACCAGACTTCACACGTGCTACAAAAGCTCACTTAAAACATCATATTTCACAGGAACCAAAAAATGGGCACGTAAGCCACCATATTTCAAAGGTGCCAGAATATCACTCTTCCATGGAATGGGTCAGCGCAGTGTGTTGGAACAACGAACATGATGTAATATGTAATTGTACTAGCCACCGACCGCCCTCCATCAAGAGTCTTGCTGCAGGCCTCGGGAAGAATTAATAAAGACGATAAAAAAACTGTTTTTTTTTTTTGGTTTCACGCGTCATCCAGAAACTCATAAAAGCCACCATTGGAATTAAGGCAAGTGTGCATCCCAAAAGGACAACCGTAATGACGCAAACTTCACAGTGGGGCCATAAAATTACTCTCTTTAAAAGCATGTCCAAAAATGGCAAACTCGGGTCCTCGTACCCTCGTAACCTCGTTACTTCTGTTTGGTGCTCATGCCCTTACCGCCCTTACTCATGCCCTTACCCACCGGCTGCTGCGTCAACCTCTCCGCCCACGGGTATCCTTTATCCGCGAGTTGGCTCCTCAACTTCTTCCTCGGTGGGGAATTGGCGGTATCCACGTCCTCGCCCTCGTCCTCCGCCGGGACGGCAATCGCCGACGCACCACCCTCCGGCTCTGCATTCGCACCCACTTCCCTCCGAGCTAGCATGTCCACGAAGACGTAGTCATCCTGCGTGTAGTTCGGCGAGGCAAAGGTGCCACCCTGAAGATTCTTTGCTGTCAGCTGCCGCACGATCGGAGGCAAAGAGACACCTGCGTGTGAAGAGCCCACAATCGGACGTCGAGCTTGTCAAAATGAAATTGGGGGCTAGCACTTAGACAAAAGGAATTTCACCGCAAGCATGCTCAGCATCGCCCCGCAAGATAGAGTACCGCTTCACACAAACAAAGATCATGTCATACCGTTTTCCAAGCCTTTGTACTTGTGAAGGTTGATGAGCTTCGGGAAGAACACCCTCGCGCACTCGTACACAATGTCGGACCCCTCTTCAGTCTTGAAGTGTGCGGCCCCACGGGCCTTATCCGTGCTGCCCTGGTTGAGCCTGTTCATGCGGAAGATGTGCGCAAGGTGCGGGGTGGCGTTTCTGCCGTGGATAGGCCCTCCGCATATGGTGAACCACCCACGATCTCGTACGTGCAAGATCGTGCCCGCAATATAGGCGCCCTTGTGCCCTTGGTGATACACCACGGATCCCCTCTCAAAACGCCCCTTCGACCTTGCCGTGTATCCCTCCTTTCCATGCACACCATCCGCTGCCACGTACGTACAGCACCGGTGCGCACCGCGGCAGATCACAATGATGAACCCACGTTGCTCCAAGGTGGCCTTGTTCGCCCACCCCGGCCAATCCGCGGATGCGGGCGGCTCCACGACCACCTCCGCAGGTGCGGGCTCTCCCGCCGCGGGGCTCCCTGTGATTGGGGGCGGATCCACCACCACCTCCGCCGGTGCGGGCTCTCCCGCCGCGGGACCCTTTGTGATTGCGGCCTCCTCCACGACCACCTCCGCAAGTGCGAGCTCTCCCGCCGCGGGGCTCCCTGTGATTGGGGGCGGATCCACCACCACCTCCGCCGGTGCGGGCTCTCCCGCCGCGGGACCCTTTGTGATTAGGGCCTTCTCCACGACCACCTCCGCAAGTGCGAGCTCTCCCGCCGCGGGGCTCCCTGTGATTGAGGGCGGATCCACCACCACCTCCGCCGGTGCGGGCTCTCCCGCCGCGGGAACCTTGTGATTAGGGCCTTCTCCACGACCACCTCCGCAGGTGCGAGCTCTCCCGCCGCGGGGCTCCCTGTGATTGGGGGCGGATCCACCACCACCTCCGCCGGTGCGGGCTCTCCCGCCGCGGGCACCTCCGTGCTCGTGGGGGCGGGAGCGTCCACGGGTTGCTCCGCCGCCCCCGACGGCGCTTCAACATCCCCCTCACCAACCTCGGGGGGTGTGGCCGCTTCAAGGGGCGGTGGCGCCGATGCCGACGGCTCCGCAAGCAAACTCTGCTGCAACGCTCCTTCCAGCAGCATGGCGCCTTTTTAGCCAGAGTGTCTTCCTCCGCCTGGGACGTTGGGTAGGCAGGGCGTTTCGCCATGCACCCCGGCCTACCACAGCAGCTCGCCTCTTCAATGCCCTTGCTCAAGAGGCACAGGTGGTACTGCGCATCGCAGTGCGAGCACCTGTGCACTCCACGTCCATCATCCTTCTCGTGGCTACTATCCATACTGTATTCATAAACCTCTCTCAAGGACCAGCGCAGTCTTACTAGTTCTGCCTCTACGAGGGCCCACGGGGACTCAACATGTCATCGCATATCATATTTATGTGTCAAATTAGTATCCTGACATGTGGGTGCATACTCAAAGTGACCCGTGGATTGTTTTTAAAGGGGATGCTTTGAAGGGGTGTTTTTATCGATATTTCATGAGAAAATTCTGGTCCTTTCTCAAGGACTAAGCTATTGACCAGAGTGTATTGCTTACCGTGGCGGGGTGGCCCGGGGCAGTGTGTATTGCTTATTTTTTTCTTTACGGCCCGCAATCAGCAAATCCACTGGCCCGCTTATTTCGGCCAATACGGCCAGTCTCCAAAATTGCCCGCCGCAGGCGCGAAAATTTAATTTTAAGTATGGTGATATTGTAAAAATCGCATAATTTTGCATAAATTTTGGTATTTTCATATCAAACGTCACGGCCCGCATCCATATATTCCATCGGCCCGCATGCGGCCCGGAGTGGTGAGCTACGGCCCCGGGCCGGCCCGCCACGGTAAGCAATATACTCTGGCCCGGGGCCGTAGCTCACCACTCCGGGCCGCATGCGGGCCGATGGAATATATGGATGCGGGCCGTGACGGTTGATATGAAAATACCAAAATTTATGCAAAATTATGCGATTTTTACAATATCACCATACTTTAAATTAAATTTTCGCGCCTGCGGCGGGCAATTTTGGAGACTGGCCGTATTGGCCGAAAGCGGGCCAGTGGATTTGCTGATTGCGGGCCGTAAAGAAAAAAAATAAGCAATACACACTGCTATTGACTAGGATATCTGATTCCTCGAAGGTCCTTTGAAATTTCGGAGACCCATGTTGGCAAGTTCTCGAGTTGCTCTTTCTGCAGTGTCTTGTCAAAAGTTTCATCCGGGGTCATCTTCAATATCAAAATATCGGTTGAAGTGGCGGGGGTAGACCCAAAAAATAAAATTCCGGCAAATAGCACAAAAACATGAAGAAAAAAATGCATACCCCCTTGGGAAACCTCGACTATGGTCGTCACCATGCATGCATCTTGACGACGGGGGACGTAGCCTACCAAACATCAAGTCTCGAAGTAATTGCCAACCGGGGGGTACGCATCTAGGAGCTCGCTAAGGCATCGAAAAAAAATATTGAAAACCCGGTCCTTGTAAGAGGACCCCGTCAAAATGTGGTCCTCTTACAAGGGCTGGTGGATAGTAGCCACTCGCAGATATAGCAGCACTCTTCAGCTGCTGGCGGCGGCGGTGAGGGCGGAGGAGGCAGTTGCGATCCCGTGGCGAGCCCACCTAATTCATACAACCCCAAAGCCATGCGCGTTTCCACAAGTAGGACAAGCAAACGTTTCAGGCATTATCCATACGCATGACTATAGCTCCTACCAACATGTGAATAGTGCTTCGAAAAGGTGCTCACCATCTTCATGACCTTTATAGCATCTATCGTATGTTATCGTGAGGGCATGATCGAACGCATTCCAATCTAAAGCTTTCCTCACAGCGGTCTTCGGACCTGGCAGCTCGCCCAGGTGTTTCGTCGCCTGTATGTTGTGCATGTTCACGACAGTGGGTTCCGATCTTCCTACGCTAGGCTCGACGCATTCCTTGCGACCGCAGTTAAACAAATTTCTATTTAGCCCTCTTCCCTCTTGACACTTTGGGTGGTAGCGCAACTCGCACACCTTGCATCGTGTTACGAAAGCCCCCTTATCACAATAGCAACACCTATCTTCCGGAAGTACCTCTTTACATGCACCACACTGCACCGCCGGATACTTTTTATTCGCGCAGCTAAACTGAAAGCTCCTATTGCAAACCCTACATGTCTGCGCTGGAATTAGTTTACTCTCGCATCCATCGACATGGCAGCGGTGGTATTCAGGGGCGTTTCGGGGCACTTCCCCCCACGGGTTTTGGCCGGCGCGTTTTTTCCGCCTCGGTTTCTTGAGGTCATTGCAGTTTCCGAAGTGCTAGCTCTAAGAAGTGTTCTTCAAGAATGGTTTCCGCTCGCTTGCACCAAATGGCGCCGAGACGCAGTAACTGTGCATGCATGTGTGACGTCAGCTCAGTATAAATTGAGGACAAAACCGCCCAAGCATTTCGGGTACGTCGATGGATCCGGGATCGGATCCGACATACGAGAAATGTTCATGCACGTATGACGTGAGCTCAATATAAATCGAGGACAAAACCGCCCAAGCATTTCGGGTACGTCGATGGATCTGGGATCGGATCCGACATTCATACGAGAAATGTCATGCACGTGACGGCACAGTATGAATCGAGGACAAAACCGCCCAAGCATTTCGGGTACGTCGATGGATCGATCGGATCCGACATACGAGAAATGTTCATGCACGTGTGACGTCAGCTCAGTATAAATCGAGGACAAAACCGCCCAAGCATTTCGGGTACGTCGATGGATCTGGGATCGGATCCGACATACGAGAAATGTCATGCACGTGTGACGTCAGCTCAGTATAACATAAAGATGGGTAAGAGACATGATGAGCTTCGAAGAAGTCGTAGGCTTCTTCCGCATTCGATGGTAGGTTGTCTCCCTCGGGGGTAACGTCAAGTGGAAATTGGTGAGGACTACGTTCCGCGTCAACAGTGACTACATCAATGAATCCAGAAATCCCGAAATAGTACCTGCTGTCGTCTAAACGAGCTGAATTTGCCGCCTCGTGCGCCTCGGGGGGCGCCTCGCCCGCATCTCTGCACAATATCGTCCCAACATGTTTCCAACATCCCATCAACATGCTGCAACCATCACGATAGCGTGCTGCAGCATAGTTACGGCGAAAGCAAGTAGGCAAGGAAACATGATGAGATGTATCACCTGGAAAAGCTCTTCGATATGGACGATGCACTAGTCGACATTGAGGATGCCCGCAAGTCAGGCATGCTACTTCCAATGGTCCCATCTAAAGCATGTCCCTCGTGCGCCTCGTACGCCTCGGGGGGCGCCTCGACCGCATCTCTGCACAATATCGTCCCAACATGTTTTCAACATCCCATCAACATGCTGCAACCATCACGATAGCGTACTGCAGCACTATTGCAGCGAGCCACGTGAGGAATGGTGGGAGGGAAATCATGCCCCACGAGAGTCCCTTACCTTGCACTCCCGCCGGCTAGTGGAGGGCTCGTGGGTGCCTCAGCATTGGGCGGCGGGGGGGTCTCCTTGCTTTGGGCCTCGTGCGCCTCGGGGGGCGCCTCGCCCGCATCTCTGCACAACATCGTCCCAACATGTTTTCAACATCACATCAACACGCTGCAACCATCACGATCGCGTGCTGCAACAATATTGCAGCGAGCCACGTGAGGAATGGTGGGAGGGAAATCATGCCCCACGAGAGTCCCTTACCTTGCCTCTTGCATGCCACGAATCCTTTCGACAATCCGTTGCAAGCAATTAGGCACCGGTGGAACAAGTCGAAACGATTTCCCCTTAAAGGTTACCGTTGCCGGTTCTAGCTCCAAGATGTCGGAAGGTGGTAACCAAGCCGGCCACGCGGTAATGTCTGGAGATAAATCGTGCGCCGATCTGGAGAAATCGTGCGGGAGCAGTCGCGTTGGCAGCCACTTATGATGCCATACCGTGTCCACTTCCACATAGTGCGGATCGGCTTTCCTGCAATGTGTTCCAGGATCCCTACAATATGCTCTCGATATGTATGCGACATATGGTAACCATGTTGCATACGTGTAGCAAAGAGTCCTGTGAAGCAAGAAAGACACAACCTCAACGTCGAGAAGAAAGAGAAAGGGTGCTACCTCGCGGACAATTCCAGTTCCCTCGTAGATATTGGAAGATGTGGAGGCGCAATCCACGCCAAAAGGCGTTCCTTCTTCGTAATCGTTTCATACTCCGGGTCGCGGAAGCCTTCCGCGGTACTCCAACCTTCCGGGAATATGAGCTTGGTATCGGGAGGGGGTTTGAGCGATGTACCCTCCTGAGCATTGGAAGGTTTGATCGGCTCTCGATCGGCTAAGCACCCGCCTTGCGCGGGATTTCTCATCGCGCGCTTGGCTAACGAAGATTGTTGTACGGGGGGAGCCGCCTTCCCTTGGACGAGGGCGGCGGCTCTAGCCGAAGGCAAACCGGTTCGATGTCGCTCCGCATCACTTGGTGATGATGATTGAGGGGATCGTTCGTGGCGAGGTCGCTTTTCACCATGAACAATTTGATCTCCTCGGACCATACTGCATTCAAGTCCCCTTTACCACGCCCATCACCCTTCGAAAATGTACTGCAACTATGCTGTAATATGTTGGACATATACTGCGGACATATTGACGATATGCGGAAGGAACTTTCAAGTAAAGCAATAACCCAAAAGTAGGTTTTCGGACCCCCCCACAAAAAACGCACACAAGCTATGTCGCAAAATATAGCTCCCGAGTCCATATAACAAGTCTCACCAGAATTGAAGAACATGTTTTTTCAACTTTTTTAGGGCTCACTTCAACACTTCCGCAGCATACTGAAAGGGGGGGCTAAAGGCAGGGCTCAAGGTCTTGAGCCCTCACGTATTGAAGTGAGCCCTCACGTATTGAAGTGAGCCCTCACGTATTGAAGTGATCCCTGCCTTCAGCCCCGCAGGCGGTTGCACGCATATTGACCTTTACAAAAATTTAAAAAAACCTTTTTAGAAGAGAATCTGTTCAATACTACTTCAATACGGGAGGGCTCACTTCAATACGTTAGCGATTTCAGGCGTATTGAAATGGCGTATTGGAGACGTGTTGGCACTTTTTCAATACATCTCCAATACGCCATTTCAATACGCCTTAAATCGCTAACGTATTGCAGTGAGCCCTCATGTATTGAAGTAGTATTGAACAGATCGAAGGATTTTCGGGGAAACAATTTTGGAATTTTAAGTTTTAGGAGAATCTGCACCCCTCGTTCGTGAATCGAACGGCCGAAATCGTAACTCAAGAAGTACCCCCAAAATGCTCAAGAAGTACCCCCGAAATGACCCTAAATATGGATCGGGAAAATCTTCAGTGGGACTCGAACCCATCACCTCAAGCCTGTGAGCGCAGCGGCCAACCGCTAGACCATTACAATGGAATTGATAACTTTTGTGTTCTAGTTATACTAATAAATTATTAAAACTTGATAAGTCTGAGACATTGCATCGTCATCATCGTCGTCATCGTCGATCGTGCTCGCATGACGAGTCGATCCGATGTGACTTCTGAACGGCAGGGAAAGTTTTTGAGCACTTCGATTTTTCTGAACGGTAAAGTTCAAACTCACGTTATTGCACTCTTCACAGTTCAGCCGTCAGCAGTGTTGCAGCAGCCTCGCCAGTGAGTTGCGTGCTGTGATATTTTAAATTCTCACAGGTTGCAATATGGCACTGGTTTGCAGTGCATGTTTTGGTTATGCGTGTGTATTATTTTGTGTGTGCTTCGCGCGCTCATACTTGGCATGCGTGAAACTTTGACTAGGAGTGAACGGGAAATTCCCGCGAGTCCTTTGCACTCGAAATAGTTGGTTCAAATCCAACTCACTCCACACCCCCCTGTTACTTTCCTTTTCTTCTTTCGTTGACGACTGCTAATTTCTTTCTTCTTTACTAAACGTTAGTTGGTTGGTTTCGTTTTTCAGATCCGCTGAAAACGTTCGCGTGGCGAAGTCATATTAGGTTTTCATCTCGCGTTCATATTCGCATTTATTTGAGGTTGCTCGGTTGTTAATTGTGTTTTCAATAAAGGTTTATTTTGTGCTTTTCCGCTTTTTACTAAGTGTTGGCTCTTTCCTTTCCTTTTCAGATTGGCTGTTTTCGAGCACGGCGAAATGGAGGAAATCGACCGCCTCGAGTACAACGTCAACTTCAAGCATCCCTTCAAACATTCTAGGTTGATGAGTCCTTTATGTTTTCAATAGAATATTCTTTTGTGCATTTCCGCTTTTATACTAAGTGTTGGCTCTTTACTTTCCATTTTAGATCGGTTGTTTTGGAGCAAAGCGAGATGGAGAAAATCGACCGCCTCGAGTACAACGTCAACTTCAAGCATCCCGTCAAGCGTTCTAGATGAATACATTGATTTTAGGTTGGCATCTTGTAAATAGAAAGTGCACGAGTAGAACATTATTTTGCGTATTGTAAATATAAAGTGCACGAGTAGAACATTATTTTGTGTATTGGTATGATAAAATTTGATAGTCCCATTCGTATTCCTTTGTGCCTAGCTAGATACATGTTAATCGTAGTAAAGATGCTCGAGTGTTCCCTACTATTCTTATTTTGTTTATCTCGCATAGCATACGCATAGTGGATACATAGTGAACACACTGCATGTTGCAAATGTGCAATATGTATGCTATAGGTCTATAGTATATATCCAACATAGGCAACTTTTATTTCAATACATATGCAATATGTCCACAATATATATACAACATGTTGAATTTGTATAATCAATACGTATGCAATAGGTCCGCAGTATGTATCCAACATACCGAATTTTCCGTTTCAATACATATTCAATAGGTCCGTAATATATATACAACATATTGAATTTGTATGTTCAATACGTATGAAATAGGTCCGCAGTATGTATCCAACATACCGAACATAACTGCATATCGACCGATGAAATTTGGAAATCTAACGTAGAGCAAAATGACAATAGCAGAATCTGAAATCAAGCATTCCAAAACTGAAATCTGAAATCCACCGTAGAGCAAAATCAGCCAAAGTTACTGAAAATCGGAAATCTAATGTGGAGCAAAATGGCACATATAAAAATCTGAAATTGGTTTGTAAAATCTGAAATCAAGCATTCAAAAAACTGAAACCTGAAATCTAACGTAGAGCAAAATCAGCCAAAATTGAAATTTGGAAAATCTAACATAGAGCAAAATGACAAATGCAAACGGGAGGCAACCACCAATCCCACCCGGCCACCCGTGCTCCCGTTCTTGGCCACCGCACCGTTGAGGGCGCCGAACACCGTGATTTTGGGAACACAAGGCAAGCGCCATGTACTCTCCCGCGCTGAAACGAAAGCGCTGGAGCTGTGGATGCATGGCAACGTGCCCCAATACCGCAAGTTGAAGGCAAAATTCGACGACTACGTCACCTACTGCAAGAGGTAAGTAAGAAAATGAAACCCATAAGGTGCCTGGAAGACGTTTCATATATCTTCTAGGCATCTTCCACACGTCTTCGGTAAATACATGTCCTGACACTGTGCACGTATACATTCGCAGGGAAACCCATATGGTTCGGAGACGTATTGGCGCACGAGCCGGAGCGTCTCGCCTGATGGATGTGCCGCTGCATATGCACGGTAGCGACCCCAAGGTCTGGCTGGGGAGACCATTCACGGAGAATGAAGCGGCACCCGTCGAAGGGCCTCCTCGCGTGTGTCAATCTTTCGGCTCGGTCGTGGTTCGAGGAGTTTGCTATCGCACGGCAGCTCAGGACAAGACGAAGAAAACTTGTCAACGTTACTTCCGAGCCTTTTTCTCTGGAGAAAACATCAAAGGCGAGGAAATCGAGACTGACCGGTGCGTCCGTGCATTACGATTTGGTGAATGTGCGCAGAATATGTACCGAATGTCTTCTGTGTGTCTTCTCGACGTCTTCGGGGATTCTTACTATAGAGTATTGTGGCTCCAACTCGCAGGTACGCCATGGTAGATAGCATCTACAAGGTCGACTTGGCCGCGAAAGAGTACATTCTTGTGAAGGGAAAGTGGTTCCCTGAATTCAACCAAGCGACGACAAAACGGTTTGCCAAGCTAAACTCGAACGAAGTACGGGCCGGACAATACCGCAAAGGTGGTGTACACATACGACCCGGATGATCCCGAGACACCTTGGGACACTACTGTTCCATTCATCCTGGCGGCTCAAATTGAGCACCAAGTTGTAATCAAGAAACATCCTGTGATGAAGACGGCGGTGGTATTTGATTTAAAGGCTGACTTTTTCGAGTGCATCGACGATGATGGTTCACGACCGAAAGGTGCAAGACGCAAGAGGCGATCATGATAATGCGCCGGGCATCGTACTTAGTGGTCTGTATGTTGAATAGATGCAATCGTACATGTATGTGTAGATAGACCTATCAATTAACTTAGCCGTATATTATGTATCATAGCAACAGAGCATGGTGACAACCCTGAAGCTGTTAGGAAGATACCTGGAATGTCTTCCGCATGTCTTCCGTGCGCCTTCTGAATATCTTCTGTGATTACGCGACTAGTGTACGTGTGGTATGAAGTAGCTATGTGGCCAAATTGCATAACCATCACATATGTGTCGATAACACATGTCAGAATGTATTCTGGCCCAGAAGACATTCGGAACATCTTCCGGGCATCTTCCGGGAAGACTGCCCTTTGCATGTCTTCCGGGAAGATGTCTTCCGAAATCCGGAAGACATTCCGCACATCTTCGGCACGTCTTCCCCGAAGAGTGTCTTCTGGTTTCCAGAAGACGTTTCCACCCCGAAGGCGTCTTCTGGAAACCAGAAGACATCATGTCTACGAAGACGTCTATAAGACGTTCAGAAGACGTCTTCTAGACGTCTTCTGATTTTCCCAGAATGTAGGGCTACTTGGTGAAGGCGTTGTCTGGTGTCACGGAGGTCGGCGGGAGGATCCGCCGTGATGACTATAGACAGACATTTGCTCCTGGAGACTCGGTGATTTCGGGGAGATACTTTGAGTGGGCAGATCCAGATGTGCGAGATACATACACCTTAGATACTAGCAAGAAGTGCTTAATTCCGTGTGAAGCCGTACTAGCATGTGATGTTAGCCTAGTTAAGAGGGGGGATGTGCACATGCTACCCCTGAGGGAGCATGAGCGGTTGTTGGCACTTCTGTGAGATTCTAGTGGTATGTATATGTATATGTATATATTGTAGATATTGTAGATATTGTTATGTCGCGATCTATATTGTTATGACTTGTACATACTTCGAATAACTTCTCCGTATCATTTGCATATCTCACGCACCCGCAATATATGCAATTTCTGCTTTGCAGCCCTTTTTACAGACGAAATTAGCTCCCCAGCACCCCGTGAATATGACCCGATGTGAAATTTCGCTTCTCATTGCCTAGGTATGACCTCTAAATACTTCTCACAACTTCTAATAACTTCTCCGTATCATTTGCATATCTCACGCGCCCACGAGACATGCATTTTCTGTTTTGCAGTCAGTTTACAGACGAAATTAGCTCCCCAACGCCCCGTGAATGTGACCCGATGTGAAATATCACTTCTCGATGCCTAGTAATAACTTCTAGATACTTCTCACAACTTCTAATAACTTCTCCGTATCATTTGCATATCTCACGCGCCCGCGAGACATGCATTTCCTGTTTTGCAGCCAGTTTACAAACAAAATTAGCTCCCCACCGCCCCGTGAATGTGACCCGATGTGAAATATCACTTCTTGATGCCTAGTAATAACTTCTAGATACTTCTCACAACTTCTAATAACTTCACCGTATCATTTGCATATCTCACGCGCCCACGAGACATGCATTTCCTGCTCCGCGGCCCATCTGCGACTTGTATAGCAGCCGTGTGGCCACAGTAATTATCGAAAATGTGAAATATTGCCTTCGGGTGATTTCTTATAACTTCTAACATGTTCTTGAAACTTCTTGCGACTTCTTAATGCCATTTTCATTGATTATACAATCTATAGTGCAAGCCCGTCCACCTAGCCGTGCTACATGCCGTATACCACCCAATACACGGTTTTGCATTATTATCGGACACCTAAATATGACCCCAAAGCACTTATCATATACCAATGATATCGAAAAAACGTGGCCTAACCTGTGGCCCAAAATCACTTCGGTCCTTGTGGGAGGACCGGACCTTCGGATAGTAGCCAGTAATCTTGCTAGGCAGGCAACTGAAAACAGAAGAGGCTGCTCTCTAAATCATAGCGCCCCCCGGAGGGCTCATAAATGTCGTGCCAACCAAGGAAATCGCAGCATGAAAAAAAATACGCAGAGCGCTAACCATTCATGCTGGCGGTGGAACGGCTGTGGCCGCGTCGGTGGTGTGGAGCCGAATCGAGGTGGTGAAACGGGGTGGCGGTGGAGGGCGGGAAGGTGGAGGTGCGGAGGGGAAGGCGGCGGGGGGGGTATCCTCCTAAGAATGGGGAGTCCCCCGAAGGGCAAACGTCAGAGGAAGATATTATTTGTTCAAACAATGTTTGTAAGAAATCATTTGCCTGCTGGACTGCGTCATCTTCTGTCAAACCTGAGATCCTGGCTATATGAGCATGCATGGGGTCAATATTCGTTGTCCTGGTGTCACTCGCTGTTCAAGAAAGCGTCGCGCCTAATTCTGGTGTGATGTCTACACAGTCTGGGGAGCTTTTTCAAAAGGGGGTTTATTCTCTTCCGATGCACTCCAATTTTACCTAAATATTGTCCAGTTTCTTTTCAGAAGATAGCCCATTAGGGTGAGTTCTTTCGGCCAAGCAACCGTGCCCCTGAATGGTTCACAGTCATTAGTTGTGCGTGTAGTATCAAAGTGGCCCCCATAGTGATGCGAGATATTAGTATCATTTATGGTGTATTGGTGTTGTTTGAGAGAGGCCAGGGGCATAGCCGGGCTGGACGGAATGGTGTGTTTCGTTCCTTTCGTCCAGAACCTGATTCCAGATTTCAGTGCTAATCCCTGAGCATTCCAGTCTCTTCGATGTAATGTTTGATTTGGGTAGAACATTAATATACCACCTAGCTATCTTTTTTCTGAGTACCTGTGCACCACTCCAGCCAAACGCACAAAAGTTAACACTTGCAGGGCTATCGATATGGGTGATAACCACACCTGAGTAGTAATCTTTATAGCATCCTCCACCCGGTCGAACATATGGACCGTCCCCTGTCCAGTAGCCATGCGGTATACAAGGAGTGGTGTTGTGAGGAAATCTAATTACCAACTTGAACCCTCTGGCAAACCATTTCCCCCGGGGTTTCGGCGAGTGCGGAAGGATCCAAACTCCTCTATACCCCGGTGCAGTATTAGCCCCTCGAAGGCCAAATTCCAGGGTAGTCATGACCGCTGAAACCGTGTCTTTGTCTGCTTTGCCGTTAAACGGTGGGTTTCCATAGGTATTTCTGCCTCGTCTTTGTCATAGGATCAACATATATATGCATCGAAAACAAGGCCGTCAAAGCCAATTCTACCATTTGCGCAGAAGGGAAGAAGTGCAGTTTTCATATGTTCCGTGGGGATACACCTCCTTTACTATATGCTAGCTAGGGTGGGAGTTCAACGGGTTGCAGAAAAGCTCACATCCATCTTTGTCTAATTTCCTCCTGTCATCAATGATAATATCCAAAAGGTCTCTGCAAATGGCATAGCAATTTTTGGGATCACCCGATTCGTTCGTGCATGCCTTTGCATGAATGTCATGCGCCCTCTCAGCATAACATGAAAGTTTGAGAGACATTTCTTTGTTGGAGAGGTAGTGCCACGACATCAGTTTCCAGAATTCGTGCTTACGGGCATATTGCATATCAAGGTATTCACTGGTGCCGTCAGGCACATCGGCAGTGGCTTTTGCTGAAACAACAATAGCTCCTTTTTTACTGGTAGAGGGCCGATACATGCCAGATTCAGGCAGTGCTTGGAGAGTTCTCTTTCCGTTTCATTTCTTAGGTCGGCAAGAGGAAATAGGTTTAGGGAACTAATGTCAATGTAGGAGTTACTCTTTCCCGGGTTTAACAGGGTGGGCGCTCCTTTTAGCTCCGCCTCAATATGCAGTCTAAGTTCACCTCTCAAGTATTCGAGAGCATTACCTGGTCCAGGACACTCAAGTTGGATATGAGTAAATGTACATATAATGTCATGTCGGCAGTATGGGCAGCTAGGTGAGGCATTCAGTGGGGAAAGTTAGGTTCCCCCGTGACTTATCTGTCCTACTGTCTGACCTCAATCTAACCTCACTAGCACCGTGCTTGCTTAGTTGGGCACCACCTCACTCCGGAGGTGGTGGGTGCCGGAATCTGCCCAGGCAACCCTCCCGATAGTATTGCGGACATGCCCCTATCGCCTACAATCCGTACCGGGTAGTGCCTCGTGCTGTGACGCAATACACGAGTACAACAGGTTCCGATCGGGTGGCTATACTTAGTAGGCCCGGTGTGCGTTGCTGCGTTCCGGGTTTTAGGTTCAGGTATCCGTTTTTATTTATTAGGGTTTTATGCTATCTCACCCTGCGTTAGCCAGAGTTCTGACTTTAGGATATATCTACACCAGGGAAGATATCTTCCGTTGAGCTGGTACGGCCCCAAATCAAAAATTCTTTCGGCCCGTCTTCGGCCCGCCCGGTCCGAGCTACAAAATTTTAATCTTAAGTATGGGAAAATGCAAAAATCTCAAAATTGTCATCAAATTTTTAGAAATTTGCGCCAAATTGGTTCGGCCCCAAAGCAATTTCTCTTTCGGTCCCTCTTCGGCCCGGGCCTCATTTTGGCGACTCAGTTCGGCCCGGGGCCGGCCAATCGGGGTAAGATATCTTCCCCGATCTACACCTCACTATCCGTATCCCGATCCCTAACCCCGAAACTTTCTCGGAAATGCCCACGTACCACACGACAGAACGAGGAACTACAGGATTCGAGAACAGAGGATTCAACATTCAAGTTTGAAGCCTTTGAACCAAGGGTGCCATTTGGGTTTTTGAGATCGGCGCCGCTGGCGCGACTCTTGGGCGTGACGCGCCGCGCGCGGGCGGGCGTGGCGCCACAAATTCTATCCTCCGCGCCGAACGCCGGCGTGGCGCCCGTATTTTTGGCATGCGCCGATGCGCCGAAGCGGCCCGCATTTGAAAATTTTACTGCCCCACTTTCGGCCACCACGGGGAGAGCACTTTGCCCCCCCATAAATTGGGGGTGACTGTCTCTTCCTATGTCACCCTCGCCCTGTGGTGTCACTTGCATCTCGCCTATCCGTGTGTTCGTTTCACTCTGCGATAATAAAGCACTATCTGGTATTTTATTATCTACCTTAGTCCACTGCCGGAAGCCTGAACGTAGTCCGTTTCCGCCCCTGCAGTGATATATATATATATATATATATATATTCATATATATCTCTATCTTCATCAGGTTATGGGCCTATTCCACTCGGGTTATTTTTATGGCATTTGGTAAGCGATTTTGGTCACGGTTGCATCTCCAGCGACACCCGCGACTCCAACGGCTTTCACGTAACGCGTGTCTTCATTTGGCGTCTCCAGCCACGGCATCTCCAGCCCTTTGCATCACCAGCACTCTGCCTGCCGTCACTTGGCGGGTTCACCTTCTGGCGTGACGTATCTCGCCACTTTTGACCTCACGAGCATCTCCAGCTACGAGTTCAACAACATCTTCATTGCGCCTATAACTTTCTGGACAGCAGCACCTCAACTGCAGCAAAATTGGCGTATCGCACGACGTTTTCGACGGCACCGCCGTTTTTCTCGTCGAATTCTACCCCAATTTGACGCTTTCATCACTTGGAATTGTCAATTTTACGAAAAATTGGGTTTTCGCCTTGGAACCCTAGCTTTCACTCGCAGAATTCTGCAGTCTGTGGTCTTCAGCCATGTCCACTACACGCCAGCATGCGCGTATGGCCGCTGTGCGTTCAGTGGTGGCATCTCTCCGACTACGTCGACATACGACCTACCCCCCCTCCCCGCCGGCCCCACTCCGTCACGTCCCTTTCACCCCCATGCGATCACACCCACCTTCACACTCAGTTATTACCATTTTTCCCCACTCGGCAGCACCATTTTTCCCCATTCGGCTACCCCCATTCTCGCCCACTCAGTTATACCATTAATTCCCCACGCGCACGCCCCAACCCCCCCCCCATGCGATCATACCCACTTTCCCGCTCAGTTATCACCATTTTCCCCCACTCGGCTACACTATTTTCCCCCATTCGGCCACCCTCAGTCTCGCCCATCCAGTTATACCATTATTTCCCCACTCTGTCACGCCCACTGCCCCGCTTTCGTACTCAGGCACCACCAGCTCCCCCAGGCCAGCCCACCACAAATACGTCCCCGTCAGCCAGTCACCCTTCAGATATAAACCTCGCTTCAGCACGGCCCAAGGAACGCACATGTTCGCATGCGCCAAGCCTATGCGCCGATCCGCCCCAGCACACAAGTGAAACCGCCAAAGGTCGCGAAAGGCCACGCCAGCATTTATACTCAGCGCGACTGCTACACCGCCCCTTAGAACCCCCCTTCCTCACAATCAGTTACCCGCCCGATGGCACTTTTCACGCGTACCACAATACATCAACCCCCAAAGCACGACAGTACGACCTGTCACGACAACAGCACCTCAGCACAGCAACCACAGACGCCACCCGCAGCCTATCAGCCGCAACGTTACCCCAAAACACCACAGTCACGGTTATTCAGCAACACGACAACCACGCCATCGTGTACGACAGCAACCCAAACCCGAGTTGTGTTCACTCAGACCCAACTCCTGTTCCTCCAAAATGCTTTTCTCCCAGAAAGCTCACGCTTTCGCAAACAGGATGACGCCCCCACCGGATGTCACACGAAGTTCGCCGGACCAAGCCGAGCCCATCCACGGCCTCACGAAGATCGAGAGACATCGCAGGCACCACAGCATCTCAACCGCGCCACGTGGACAAGACCTCTGACTCGCCGCGCCGGATCGCAGCTGGCACCAGCAACAACAAGAAGAACGACGCGAAACGCCGCGCAGCGCCCCGAGCGCGGGAGCGCACAACGACTCGCAGCTGACGCGCCACATGTGACATCGCGTCACACCAACAACTCGCTTCGAAATATGGCACCTCAAAAGTCACCAACGGAATGTGGCATTTAGCGACAGTTCAAATGTAGAAACAGACCGCCGATTGGAGAAGGCCAAGGCATGGTATCGATATTCAATATTTTCGATACTATCGATATTTCGATTAATTTTTATTTATTGATATGAATTTGGTACATATCGAAATATTGAATATTGATTGATACCCTTGGACTACTTATTCATATTGATCGATACCCCTTGGGGACTTATTCATATCGATTGATACCTCCAGGTCACTTATTCATATCGATCGATCATACAAAATTAAAGTTCCGCGATTGGCCATATCGATTAATCGATACTCAGATCGATTAATCGATCTTAGATTACCCAAATACTGGATTTATGTTGGTCGAACAACCATATTCAGATCCTGGTATACGTACCTCCTAGCTTCATAGGGGGGCCATAATTTATGAGCCGCAACCGCACCGTCACATCAAGTTTCATCCAGCAGACCAACTCCATCCACCATGGGTCGTGCTCGCGGACAGGGTCAACGTCCACGCAAGAGCAGGCCGGAAGTCCGTTTAGCGCAAGGCAAAGGGCCCGTGAAACGTACGCAACTGAATCCCTTTGATGCCGCTGGCAGTGACGATAAGGAATACGAGGTAGAACAGATTCTCGGGACGCGAAGTAGTTATGGGGAGCAACAGTGGCTCATAAAATGGAAGGGTTTAGGAGAAGGCACCGATACGTGGGAGCCACTGAAAAATCTACCAGGTCATGAAGCCGAGATCGAAGCCTTCCGCACTCGTTCACAAGAGGAGCAGGATGAGATTGCGAAGAAAAACTTGGAGGAGAAAAAGAAAAAAAGGAAAGAGAGAGAAGAAGAGTCAGGTGTGTTTGCTTTTCAAGGTTGTAGCGTCTTATTTCAATTTTACAGAAGGCGAAACATCGCGAACCGAAAGGTCACCAAAGGCGCCTCGCTGCAGCTATAGGAAATTAGCTTCTTAACAGGAAAATAGGAACGTTTCAGTCAGTCTGCTGAGAACATTCTGAACCTTTCAAAATCATATTGGTCGTGCGCAAGTTTGTATATCGGATATTTTCCGTCGCTGGATTTACAGTGACTCTGCGAATCTAAACGCACAAAGCGCCTTCTTGAATCAGTCAGGGACAGTCCGCTCGGCACGAGTTTCACACGAAACGCATAGCATAGTTTCCGCGAATTCAAATTCACGACCGCGCTCGCTCCGCTACAACGCATAAGCGTAAATTCACACCCGCACAGCCGTAGGCGAATTCACACTCTTAAAGGCCGCAGCTTCACGCAGTTGAGGTAAGTTCGAGACACCGTACGTTATGTGACCGTTTAACATGTTTTCTTGCAAGAAACGGGCAGACGTGCAGGACCACGCTGTGCCAACGAGGAGCCTGGAGTACGTTTGGATTCACCACGCAGCAAAGCACATGCGCGCAAAAGTGTATCGTGAATTCATGTGTATGCGCGCGCGTTTGTGGTGTGTGTGCGTGCCGCAGCTACGCGTTACCTTCGTACACTAACGTCACAGCTGCCTTTTTCCTCCTTTTCCACGCGAAGGCGTCGTCTTCGTCGTTTACGACTACTTTTCTTTTCCGAATCCCGGTGGGAATTCTCAGGTGAGGCGCAGCATTTCGCTCTCCCGTGAATTCCCACCCCGAGAGTGTTGCGAGGACGCACGGTGACGCCGGGACAGCCAACAGCTTTTCGCCATACTCTTCAGAACTCGTCCCAAACGCGGGAATTCAGCGCGTTCTGCTAAGCTCGGCTCGTCACGGCAACGTTCCAACTCTGTTCACACTCTCGACGACCCTTCAAAAGTCGACGAGACAACCGTTCTTCCTTCGTGGTCCCTTTTTGCTGCTTTTGGGTGTGCATTCACACGCTCTCTGGCCATATGACTGACGAGTGAATTCACAACGCTCGACCGCTGCCTGAACAACATGAATCCGCGAGTTCTGTTCGACCGGTTACTTCTGCTGACACGGCCTGTGCTGACCCCTGTGACGTTGTTGCCGGCTGCGGTCCCTCGTTTTGGGCATCCCCACTCGGGCTGGCTAGCCCAACTCGGGTGCTGAATTCAACCTTTTCAGTCAGCCCGAGCGAGCTGTGAATTTGGCCTCTGCTGCCCGCTGATCTTTGGCCTTCCGAGAAGTCACGCCAACCGGTCCACACGATTTCTGCTGCGAAGCCAAGCTCCTTCAGCCAGCCCGGGAGAACTGGGAATTTACGAGCTTAAGCCACTCCTTGCTGCTTTTCTCTGAGGATCCTCCGCTGACCAGGCACCTTTTCGTCAGGCTGCCAGTCAGGGTTTTGGGAATGCACAGTCGACCGTGCCAGTTTTCAAGACTCTCTGATGGGGCCTTTTCAACGAGTCTGCCTAGGGCCCTGAACCTTCCACCTTCCATATATATCTAAAAAATTTCCCCCGTCAACAACCCGCGCACCCCGGCACCGCTGCCCCGCACACCCGAGATCCTAGCAGCCTAGTCACTACGCCACCCGCCACGACACAGCGCGCGGTGCATAATCGCGACACCCATACACAAACATCGAGTCCATCGCCTTCGCCAATGACGACAACTCTGACCACACCGAGTTGCGTCCGCAACGTCCTCCACTCTCCCCTCCACCCTGCGTGCCCCTTGCCCACTGTCTGGTGGTGCGTGGTGGTGCTGCAATACCCATCCCGCCGATTCCCCTCTCCGCTTTCGCACTCGCGTGCACCAGAGTAGGGACACGCCACATTTTCCGCCTTCGCCCCCCCTCAGGGTGTCCACCTCCCCACACTCGCTTTAGTGGTGCCATGCATCATTGCACCACACCGCGTGGGCGTTGGTTGACGACATCCTAGCGGCGCTCGACTTCATCCACAATCGAGGATCCCGCCGCCATCCACCCTCGCACGCTGGAGCCTAGTGGCCTCTGTTGGCCTGCGGGAGTAGACATCCCCGCAGCACGTGCATGTGCGTAAGCCCCTAGAGCATGCATCTTGAGACCAGCGCTGGCGTGGCCGTGCTAGCTGGGTTGGAAAAGGCCACTTTGGGTCTCGCATGCGGATGCTTGTTTTGTTAGGGTTTTGTCTTTGTGGCCGACAGGGGGATGTTAGGCTAAGCCTGGCAGGCCTGCATCGTGGCACCTCACGCCTCCGGGGTGAGGTGGTGTCACGGGGAGACAGACTTTTGCCCCCCATAAATTGGGGGTGACTGTCTCTTCCTGTGTCTCCTCACCCCTCGCCCCGTGGTGTCACTTGCATCTCGCCTATCCGTGTGTTCGTTTCGCTCTGCGATAATAAAACACTATCCGGCATTTTATTATCTACCTTAGTCCACTACCGGAAGCCTGAACGTAGTCCGTTTCCGCCCCTGCAGTGATATATATATATATCTCTCTCTCTCTCTCTTCATCAGCAAGCCCGACCAATCTTAACATTAAATTTTGCCCGCCGCAAGCGCAAATTTTTTATTCTAAATATGGCGAGATCATAACAATCGCACAATTTTCATGAAAGTTTTCATAATCGGGCGTGGCGTGGTGAGAGTCTCTGGAAAATCGGACGCCGGCGCCGCGCGAGCTGCGAGGGACCGCGCCGTCGCGCCACGGCGCTGGCGTGGCGCCTGATTTTTTGGCTCGCGCCAAGCGCCGGCGTGGCGCCTGACCCCCGGAGATCGCGCTGGCGCGTCCAATACGGCGCGCCCGCGCGTCCAAATGGCACCCTTGCTTTGAACATTGAAGTTATAGTTAGCAGATCGAGATGACGATCGGATCTTCGGATGCCCGAAGCCTGAATCTGAAAGAATGCCCGATGACGCCGATCGGATGAGTGATGCAATCAAACAAACTTCTAAGTTGAAACGTGTGACACTGTAACTTCAAACGAACACACGATAGACACGAATTCATTTTTTTTCGCATCCTGATCCTCGAGCCTCCTGACGATGACGCTTGAGTTGACGTGAGGGTGAGCCTCGGACGAGACGCAGCACTTCGACTTGCACACTGCTTGCACACTCGACACTGGACTGTTGAAGCACTCTCGACTGCAGTAGAACTGACTGTCGCGTGAGGAAAGTTTTTATCTCCAGAATTCCTGTATTTTGTTGTGGGAGAGCAGGAGTGCATATAAAGATGTTTGCTCCAGGAGGACTGTTGGGTCCGAGATTTAGCCAGTCAAAAAGGTACGCCAACCGATAAATGCGCAACACCGGAGCCCACACAGGGCTCTTATCTTTGTCATTTGTATTTGCACACCGTGAAGTGAACAAACGTTTTGACGCGTGGTATCGCAGCAAGACAGCACTGGGAGTTGGTCTAGGCCGAATCAAACTTCTTCAGAACAAGAAAGCGGTGCAGCTCAAGGCTTTGAGGAGAGAGGTGTCGCAGCTTCTTGCAAGCGGGAAGGAGGAAAGTGCTCGAATAAAGGTTTTGTGCCCTGTTTTCATACACCTGGGCCATATCTTCTCGCTATAGTCACTGAGGCCTGGGTTGGCAGGTGGAAGGCGTCATCCGAGATACCCATATGATCGCTGTGCTTGAGATTCTGGAGCTTTTCCTCGAGCTTCTCACTGTGAGGCTGCCTCTCATCGCCGCAAATCCGTAAGTACCTCTGCCCAAAAGAAGTATCGTTTCCCTCGGGAAGCAACTGCAGAGCAGGGTTTCTCGTATGGTGCTCAAGTGTTCCGAACCTCCAAATAAGGACATCACCGTCAACCCACACAAACCATTTTGCTTTGCTTTTGTTTTCCCTTCTGCTTTTGCTTAGGCGTTATCACGGTGTATGCCGCAGAACTTGCCCGGAAGACTTAAAGGAGGCGATTACCTCCGTGATGTACTGCTCCACTCGAACCACCGAGGTGCCTGAGCTTGCGAACATTCGCACCCAGGTCGGATTCCTGACCCCTGGTCGTCATCCAAAAAACGCCCCTGATGAGGAGGTCTCACTTTCAACACGACTTTCTTGGCTCATACACTTGATCTCAGATTTCTTACGTGGTGTCCGACTTCTCTTGATCATTTCTCGCAGTTCGGTGCCAAGTATGGAAAGGAGTTTATTCACGCCGCTGTAAACGACGATACCGCGAAGGCTTTCGGTGTAAACAGTCTGGTACGTACTCAGCAGATCGACTGTGCCAGAGAGAGGTAGGAAGGGAGTGTCCGCGCAGAACTGTAGCTCGTTTCTTTCGTTTTTATCTCTTCGGTCTTGTGCTTTGCTCTGCCATAAACACTTCACTTGGTGCCACCAGCAAGGCTTCTACAGTGATACAGCTCGTGCCGCCTGGAGGGCTCCTGTAGTGTTGCACTCAGTGCTACCCTGCGGCCCCCTACACTGATACACTTGGTGTCGCCAGGAGGCTCCCCATATTAATACACATAGAGGCGCCAGGAGGCCCCTCATATTAATGCACAGATACACGTAGTACCACCAGGAGGGCCCCTACACTAATACACTTGGCGTCGCCAGGAGGGTCCCCATATTAACAAATATACAGGCGGGACTGCTGCATCCGATTGTTCAGAAATCTTTAATGCACAATACTCGCCGCGCACTGTGAAAGTTTGCTCTCAAAACTGTCCCTCAAAAATTCCGTGCACAGAATTTCCTGATAGCCCCCGCCCTCCGGATCTCTAGCTGGTGAGCGCACTTCCGGCTCTGGGGAAAGCCCGTCATATTCATACATTTGGAGCCGCCTGGAGGGCCCCTATTTTGATAGTCTTAGTGCCATTTGGAGGGCCCCTATTTTGATAGTCTTAGTGCCACTAGGAGGGCCCCTATTTTGATACACTCGGAGAGCCCCTTTACTCACAGGTGGTTCCCATAGGAGGGCCCCTACATCGGCACAGGCGGTGGCCCTAGGAGGATGTGAAAAAAAAAGTACCTGGATGCTGTCTTCAGGTGATCCAGAAATTAGCGGTGGTGGCACCTTTGCCAGAAACTAAGCTCTCAACCCTGAAGGACATCGCGAACGAGTACGACGTCGACTGGGACTCGAGCTCCGCGACGAGCGTGCTGTTCGGGAAGCCACCAACTGATCTGCTGGTAGGCTCACCGTCAGCATCTTCCCAGTTAGGGTTTAGTAGGCCTCTCTGAATCCTGTGACGGTGTGTCGCACTCTCTTGCTGTGGAGCATTTAGCCCTTCAACTCAATTTGAGCTTGGTATTCCCACCCTGCACTCCCCCCTCACCACACCTCTTTCTCACCACAAACGAGATACGCGCAAGTGCCATCACTTGGCCGCGTGGAAGCCTACGTGAGCTCGGTGTCCTCACCCCACACTCACTGCACCCAAACCTCACTTTGTTCAAGCAAGTGTCGTCAACCGGCAGCTTGGAAACCTACGTGAGCTCGGTGTCCTCACCCCACACTCACTGCACCCCTTCCTCACTGTGTTTAAGCAAGTGCCATCACTTGGCCGCGTGGAACGCTATGCGAGCTCGGCATCCTCGCCCCAGGGAGAAGCGCGAGCCTCCTGCAGGCCCACTTCTACGCACGAAGCAGTGCTCGTGGCCCGTGCCATACCACCTCGCCCCTCAACCAATAGAAACCTAAAGCCGTTGGCAAGGCTTGGGAGCTGGCTCTTCTTGAGTGTAACAACTATGCACGGGGCTGTGCCACGCGCCATGCTATTCCCTGTCTGCAGGGATGTTCCCGGGTGGCCGACGTGGCACAAGGAGGGGTAGCCCTGTCTGCAGGGATGCTCTCGCCGGGCAAAGGCGGCACGGCGACGCAGGGCGGGGTTGGTCGATGGCGAGCGTGGCGCAGGATGGGGTAGCCCTGTCTGCAGGGATGCTCTCGCCGGGCAAAGGCGGCACGGCGACGCAGGACGGGGTTGGTCGATGGCGAGCGTGGCGCAGGATGGGGTAGCCCTGTCTGCAGGGATGCTCTCGCCGGGCAAAGGCGGCACGGCGCCGCAGGACGGGGTTGGTCGATGGCGAGCGTGGCGCAGGATGGGTTGGAAGAGCTTGGCGGGGAAACTGACCCCGAAACTGACTACAACTATGAGAAAGACATGCGACAGCTAGCGGTGGAGGGCGTCCTGCCTGCTGACTTCTTGGGAGGGGACACCACCTCAGCGGCAGAGAAGGTTCGACTTTGCGGGTTCCCTTTTGTCCCCTCGATTTGCCATACTGCGCCTCGAGGGCCGATTGCAAAGTCTCATACGAGCAGCGGGCGCTATGGCTGCTTGCAGAGGGAGACTGCGCATATTTGCCAACAAGCCGCTGATCTGGTGGTGCGCCCAAGCCTCCTCCGCGGCCCCTGAGCGGTTGCCAACAAGCCGCTGATCTAGGGGTGCGCCCGAGCGTCCTCCACGGCCCCTGAGCGGTTGCCAACAAGCCGCTGATCTGGTGGTGCGCCCAAGCCTCCTCCGCGGCCCCTGAGCGGTTGCCAACAAGCCGCTGATCTAGGGGTGCGCCCGAGCCTCCTTCGCGGCCCTTGAGCGGTTGCCAACAAGCCGCTGATCTAGGGGTGCGCCGAGAGCATCCCACGGCCCCTGAGCGGTTGCCAACAAGCCGCTGATCTAGGGGTGCGCCCAAGCCTCCTCCGCGGCCCATGAGCGGTTGCCAACAAGCCGCTGATCTAGGGGTGCGCCCACGCCTCCTCCGCGGCCCCTGAGCGGTTGCCAACAAGCCGCTGATTGGGATGTCTTGATAAGCCACTCTTCAGGGGGTTACCCCTATCACCGCTGGTATGGGGAACTTTGATAAGCCACTCTTCAGGGGGGTACATCATCACCGCTGGTATGGGATATCTTGATAAGCTTCTTTCCGGGGGGGTACCTCATCACCGCTGGTATGGGATATCTTGATAAGCCACTCTTCAGGGGGAAATCTCTTCTCTGCTCTTGTTGGAGTGTGCGGCGAATCGGGACAACTTCAGAACAGTCAAGTCTATTCTAATACTACTCAAAAAGCAGTTTTCTGCCATCTCTAACTCTAACGCCAGAGAGCGGCTTTCTGCTATTGTCGAGTGACATGCGACAGTGTGCTGCAACAATGCCTCAATTCTGCGCCCTCCTATATCAAGTCGAATGAGTGAGTCGACTTCATTTTTCCTGAGATGAAAGCCTCAACTTCAAGCAATTGCCTCTTACTACACCGGCTTAATAATAGGTCTGTATAGAACCAAAACCGACGCAGAATATGAATTTTATTTATCAGAACCAAATTTCGACCGATTATTCTTCCGCCATGTGGCTGTGCCATCGAGACAGTTATGTGCCGCTCTTAGCCCTAGCCCTGGCCGTGTGCATGTCGGGCTATGTCTACTAACTGAACGCTTGTGTATATGTCCCTTCTGCTTTTGCGTGTCTCGAACTGGCGACAACTGAAATAAGTACAAGTGACGGGTCCCTGCCAGGCTCTTGAGGCGCAGCATAGTACGCCACCTGTCCCGGTAGCACAGCCAGCACCCTCCGCTGCAGTTGCTGGTTCAGCCCCTGGGCACTTGCCAAATCCCGAGTCGCTCCAGCTTCCCAAGAGTCAGTACAACGACGCCGCCGCCGCCGCCGCCGCCGCAGCGGCCGCCGCAGATCAGGCTACTGCTGCTGCTGTAGCCGCTGCTGAGTTTGCTGGCAAGTGTTCTCTCGCTCTGGTCCCACTGCCCCTGTTGATGCTGCTTCCCCACATGAGCGCCCCTTCCCTGTGAACCCGACTGCTACTGTCTCTGCCTCTCTCCCACACGAGTGCCTCTCTGCTTCAAACCTATCACCAACAACAGCTGGCAAGGGGTGTGCGAGGAGTGAGCCTGAAACAACATCTCGCAGGAGGCTGCAGTCTCGCTCACCTTGGCAGCAATGTGTTCGAGCATGCTGCTTCTTACTTGTTCAGAGATGCAACCTGTCACCCAGCCCTTGTCAGAAGCCATCCTTGAAACAGCTTGGGAAGTTCAGCTTGGATGCTGATGGGCTATTTGCGCTGAGGTGACATCAGGTGGCACGTATCAGTATCGCGCCCCCCCCGCCGCTCCCTCCTCGACTGCCCAGGAAACAAAAGGTAGGACACGCCACAACCCAAAAATATCTTCCTCTGCATGGTCTCACCTGCTATATTTGTGTGACAGGCGCCGCCTGGTTTCTGTGGAGATCATCTGCTAGGTGTATGTGTAACAGGCGCTGCCTGGTGTCTATGGAGATCACGCTAGGTGAATGTGTGACGGGCGCTGCATGATTTGTGAGGAGATGATGCGCTAGGTGTATGTTTGACGGGCACCGCCTGGTTTCTGTGGAGATCATCTGCTAGGTGTATGTGTAACAGGCGCTGCCTGGGTTGTGAGGACATCACGGGCTAGGTGG
>LGRX02001642.1:0-85929 GCA_001247695.2 Cymbomonas tetramitiformis | reverse complement strand
TCGCGGGCGCCAGTTTAGTTCCTTTGCAAAACTGCTGCAAAAAAGAGATGAGGCACCACGCACAACTACTACTTCCTTCACCGAGACCTTCAGATTCTCCTTACGAGCCCACGTTGTTCTGTGAGTCACTTCAGAACAGAGTCAAAGTTCACGTGCTCCCTTCTACGCAGTACAAAACGTCCACGAACCCGTTCGCAGGCAGATGCCAAGGGGCTGGGCATGAAGACGAAGTATGAGTGCAGGCAGAAAGCCCACAATTGGGATAAGGCGATGAGTAAGACGAAGCACACGCCAGGGTGCTCCAGCTAGTTGCAGCAGGTGACAGGGGAGATGCGCAAGGAGAGCAGGGTCTCAGAGGGGGACGGTAGATTCCACGTGCTGGTCCAACCCCGCTTCACCCCATTCTGTGCGTCCAGGTTGTTACGCCGCCTCTCCAGAAAATATGCCAGCCCCATTGATGCACACGCCACCACCACCGTACTTGCCACCGCGATTCGTGGCGTCATACGGCCCAGCAGTGTTCCTGGATACCCCGCCAACCATTTGCAGCTGAGATGCGGGGTCTAGCCTTTAGTTGTGGGACAACAAGGACATGGAATAGTCTCTATAGGACCTGGCTGTGTCGGCGGGGTCCCCAAAGTGTAAGAATCACTCCTGACTGTCGTACTGACATCTGAACCTGTGGAGCCGGCCTAGCTGTGTCGGGCATGAAATATAGGGTCCTCCCTTGCTGTAATGCCGCAACCATGAGCCTGCAAGGCCACCTGGTCACGGCGATGGTCACGGGCAAATAGGAGCCTCACTAGCCATGCTGGTGGGGGCACAAGCCTATAGGGCCATTGCAGGTCTCGTTGACTGGGTCACGAGCTGATGGGGATCGCCTGACCATGTTGGTGGGAATGTGTGGCATATTGGGGACTCCCTAGCCGTGTTTTGAGGGCGACCTGTTTCTCCGAGTCAGACGACGATACGCTGCCAGTGTCAGAAGAAAAAGGCATAGTAAAACCCATTCCAGAAGACGCGGCTGAGTAAAACACTCCTAAGAGAACCCAGCCAAGACCTGTGCTATACCTTGGCCAAAGCCAGACACTCTAATCTATGTCCGGAGCGATGCTACAGAAAACTGACTAGGCAAGCACCCGGGATCCGTTTGCAGGCAACGCAAAGACACCTACGAGGCCCAGTGCTGCAGAAAGCCGACGTGGCATGCACCTCAGAACGCTTCACAAGCAATGCAAAGTCTGCACCTATGGCCAACCCAGTGTTCAAAAGAACTGATAAAGAACTGCTAAGGCAACTACGTGCCACCGCGGCCTCATCGGCGAAGTTCCCTGTATATTCATCCTCACTCTCAGCAGCGAAGGTACGCGTATCCTCACCCACTCTCAGCGGCGAAGGTCCGCGTATCTCCACCCTCGCCCTCAGCGGCAAAAGTCCGCGTAACCTCGGCCTCGCCCTCAGCAGCGAAGGTCCGCGTATCTCCACCCTCGCCCTCAGCGGCGAAAGTCCGCATAACCTCGGCCTCGCCCTCAGCAGCGAAAGTCCGCGTATCTCCACCCTCGCCCTCAGTGGCGAAGGTTCGCGTAACCTCGGCCTCGCCCTCAGCGGTAAAAGCCCGCGTAACCTCGGCCACGCCCTCAGCAGAGAAGGTCCGCGTATCTTCACCCTGCCCTCAGTGGCGAGGTCCGCGTATCTTCACCTCGCCCTCAGCAGCGAAATTCCCGTTGTAACCTCGGCCTCGCCCTCAGCAGCGAGAATCCGTGTAACCTCGGCCCCTCGCCCTCAGGCGAAAGTCCGCGTAACCTCGGCCTCGCCCTCAGCGGCGAAAGTCCGCCTAACCTCGGCCTCGCCCTCAGCAGCGAAAGTCCGCGTATCTCCACCCTCGCCCTCAGTGGCGAGAAGGTTAAACACCTCCGGCGCCCTCAGCGGTAAAAGCCCGCGTAACCTCCGGCCACGCCCTCAGCAGAAAGAGGTCCGCGTGTCTTCCACCCCTCGCCCTCAGTGGCGAAAGTCCGTGTAACCTCGGCCTCGCCCTCAGCAGCGAAAGTCCGTGTAACCTCGGCCTCGCCCTCAGCGGCGAAGGTCCGCGTATCTCCACCCTCGCCCTCAGCAGCGAAGGTTCACGTATCTTCACACTCACCCTCAGCGGCAAAAGTCCGCGTAACCTCGGCCTCGCCCTCAGCAGCGAAGGTCCGCGTATCTTCACCCTCGCCCTCAGCAGCGAAATTCCGTGTAATCTCGGCCTCGCCCTCAGCGGCGAAAGTCCGCATAACCTCGGCCTCGCCCTCAGCAGCGAAAGTCCGTGTAACCTCGGCCTCGCCCTCAGCGGCGAAGGTCCGCGTATCTCCACCCTCGCCCTCAGCAGCGAAGGTTCACGTATCTTCCGCACCTCGGCCTCCCTCAGCAGCCAAGGTCCGCGTATCTTCACCCTCGCCCTCAGCAGCGAAATTCCGTGTAACCTCGGCCTCGCCCTCAGCAGCGAAAGTCCGCGTATCTCCACCCTCGCCCTCAGTGGCGAAAGTCCGCGTATCTTCACCCTCAACCTCAGCAGCGAAAGTCCATGTAACCTCGGCCTCGCCCTCAGCAGCGAAATTCCGTGTAACCTCGGCCTCACCCTCAGTGGCGAAGGTCCGCATATCTCCACTCTCGCCCGCAGCAGCGAAAGTCCGTGTAATCTCGGCCTCGCCCTCAGTGGCGAAGGTCCGCGTAACCTCGGTTGCTCTCAGCGGCGAAAGTCCGCATAACCTCGGCCTCGCCCTCAGCAGCGAAAGTCCGTGTAACCTCGGCCTCGCCCTCAGCGGCGAAGGTTCGCGTATCTTCACCCTCGCCCTCAGCGGCGAAAGTCCGTGTAACCTCGGCCTCGCCCTCAGCAGCGAAAGTCCGCGTAACCTCGGCCTCGCCCTCAGCGGCAAAGGTCCGCATATCTCCACCCTCAGCCTCAGTGGCGAAAGTCCGCATATCTCCACCCTCAGCTTCAGCGGCGAAGGTCCGCGTATCTCCACCCTCACCCTCAGCGGCGAAGGTCCGCGTATTCCACCCTCGCCCTCAGCGGCGAAGGTCCACATATCTCCACCCTCAGCCTCAGCGGCGAAGGTTCGCGTAACCTTAGCCTCAGCCTCAGCGGCGAAGGTCCGCGTATCTCCACCCTCAACCTCAACCTCAGCGGCGAAGGTTCGCGTAACCTTAGCCTCAGCCTCAGCAGCGAAGGTCCTCATACCTTCACCCTCAACCTGAGCAGCGAAGGTCCGCGCATCTGCACCCTCGCCCTTATCGGCGAAGCTCCTCACATCGACTCAGTAGTAATGGTCCGCGTATCACCACCATGACCCTCAGCGGCAGAGGTCCGCGTATTGTCACCCTCACTCTCAGCGGCAAAGGTCCGCGTATTTCCACCCTCGCCCTCACCCTCAGCAGCGAAGGTCTCGCCTCTACGCCGTACGTAGACTGCCGTTCGTCACTCATGCCTGAAAGTAGATCCCTCTCAACTTGAATTTGTTTCAGCACACGTTGAAGAAGGGAGTGAAGCATATCTTCATGCTCGCCGGGGGCAAGATTCGACTGATGTCGAACCTATCCGGACAAGCAGAAGATGCGCGCGTCCAGCCTTTCTCTACTTTCGCCGAGATTTATTATATCCGCGTGATCTTTACCCTTCAGGTACCTTAAAAAAAGCGAGTGCGGTTCCAAGAGGCGAGCTCCCGGAACCATGACCAGAGACCAGTGCAAGTCGTGTGCTGCGAGCTCTTTGAATATCCAGATCCCAGGGCGAGAGCTGCGGAAGAGAAGTGCGAACGATACAGTCGCTGCTGCCGGCAAGTTTCGCTTCGGCCGGAAATATGCCACAGCATAACCGAGTCAACCCAAAGCAAGGCCACAAATCACTACATAACCATGGGAAAGCAGTATGGAAAAAAGTATAACTTGGCATCTGATGGGCGATCTCCGACCCTTCTTGACGGAATGAAGTTTTGAAGGCCGACAGGTGAAGTCAAGCTAACCTGCTGCCCAACGTTTATGCCCAAATCGCGTAATGGCCACCGTGCCGCCCGCTGCGGCGCCAGGCGGCAAGCCGGCCAGCACTCCGAAAGCTCCGAATAGAGCTGCGAGAGGCAGCCCAACCCACCAGAACCCCAGAACGTCACGGATGTGCGGTAATCGCGAAAGGTAGCAACAGGGGGGAAGCGGACCGGCCGCTTCGTCGAGTAGCTGCATAGCTCCACCTTTAACACCTTGCTACACACGAGTTCCACACACACCAAACAGTCGCAACATACACACCAAACGGTGTGAGGCACACCAACCGAAGCTAGCCTCCCACTAGATGACTCCCCCACTGGATGACAGAAGCATGAACGAACAGGGCTAGGCCGTGATAGGATGAACATAGAGACGTGGGGAACGCCCACAGGTCAGGTCCGAAGGACGCCCGAGGGACGTGTGACTTACTAACACCCTGGAAACGCATGGTAAGCAAGCACTGGCGGCATTTCCCCCAGCGATTCAAATGACGCGCAGAGAAAAAGCACAAATGGCGTGAGTGATAGAGGAACAATGACACAAAAGCGCTCTTGCACTTTTCACAAGCAACTTTTTGTTGGGAAGTGCTCCTGGTCAAATTCAGGCGACGACACAGAGAGCGTGGAAGTGAACGCTCCCTATGTCTTCTTTCATCAAGTAGCAAAAGAAGACCGGACACGCTAGCCCGGTCCACATCAAGTAGCAAAAGAAGACCTTCAAGTTTCAACAAGTAGCAAAAGAAGACCGGTCCACAGTGCCGCCAACAAGTAGCAAAAGAAGACCGGTCCACAGTGCCGCCCACAAGTAGCAAAAGAAGACCGGTCCACAGTGCCGCCCACAAGTAGCAAAAGAAGACTGGTCCACAGTGCCGCCAACGAGGCTCCGCCCGCGAGAAAGGCACTTCAAGTACAGCTGCGGCCCACAAACCACCTTCGCACATACCGAGTGGCGTGAAGCACACAGATCGAGGCGCCCACCGACACCCAAGAGGAAGAAAGAAGCAAGCAAGAGCAGGGCAGAGCTGTGACGAGGTCGCCAGGAAGCGCACAACGGAATAAGGCGCGCCGACCAGTCCATTCACACCCTCCCAGTGGATAAAAGAAGCGTGCAAGAGCAAGACCCGGACCTACGCACAGACAGCAGATGTCACTCCTTCCTGTACCCGGAACCCTTTCTCGAGGGAGGCACTCCAAGATCGAACGCGAGCGAGGTTTCAGTCGGAGCGCGGGGAGGGGCGTCTGCGACAGAAGACGGCTTAAACAGCAAGCAGCAATCCTTATTTCGCGGCACGTGCAGCGGGCGGTCTCACACGCACAGCTTGTCAAGGAAAGAGCGGTGAGTACCTGCGAAGATGCTCCACACCAGACAGGCCTGCACTACGCTACACGACGTCCACAAGGCCACCTCAAGGTTTGCTGAGCGTGCCCATGCAAGGGTCTGCGCCTGGCAAATGCAGCCCCACCGTGTAAGCCGCTCGCTGCACGGAGCACTCGGCTCCCCTCAACTGACCCAAAGCCGCACAAGAGCTCCTTGACTTTTCCACTCAGCCCATAGCCCTCTACTAGGGTCGCTCTGACAACCTCCGAAGTTGGTAGCCGGGCCAGCCTCTCTGGGCTACATCGACGTACGTGGCCGCGCCAGCCTCTTTCACAAGGTCCGTCCTGGGCAACGTCCCAAGTTTGTGGCCGGCCGGCCCCTGGTGGGCGACAAACCGTGAGGGCTACAACCACGCGTGCGGCCTTATGCGTCCTCTTTCGGGCTTCTCTCACGTTTGTGAGCGTCGCAGGCTCCTAAACAGCACCTGCTTAGCGAAACTGCCGATAAACCCACCGCAGCAGATGTTACCTTGGGAAACTGCAACGCAAAAATACCTGGAAGGGCACTGGCACCATCAAGTGAACGGCTTGGATTATGATAATGTCCATGTCCAGGAAAGCTGCGTGTGAACAAATCCGGGCGAGGGAGCAGAACCGCACGATTAGCCATAAGGTTTAACAGATCGGAACGTGAGTCGGAAATAAAAAAAAGTGGGGCTCCGCGATCTGCTCAGGCACGAAACGTCAGGTACACGGCCAAAATCGAAATAGCGTTACAAGCGCATTGCGTGCTACTTTGTGGCAAAACATAGAGAAACGCGAATGCTTAGACAAAAGAGCGCTCACGGATGCCTTGACACAAGGCTGAGGCTAGCGGAAGTGAGGAAATATGTGTACTCGACGGTTTGGAAAAAGAAGACAGGGCGCTCTCTGCGAAGCGATGCACGAGAAAGTTTCTTACTCAAGACATGTTTAGAAAAATGAACGCCTCGCGGATTATGGGACAAAGAGGAGTCTTGACTTATTCTTGCGAAGCCATATTGCACGGTTTGTTCAGAGTGGCCAACCTGTACCGCTAGTGAACAGGCAGACGGTGTAACTGAAAGTTGGAGAGTGATATTTTATTCGCTGTGCTCGTGCTTAGCATTCACAGTGCTATGCATACCTGTGATGAGGCTTAAAATGCTGGCTGCAACTGCTGCAGCTGCAGCTAGGTCTGTGTCTCTGTCCCTTTCCAAGGTTGCAGCCACATGGACCGGCTTACTGCTGTCGAGATTGGTTATTGGCTCCGCATTTGTCGCAAAATTGGCCCCGCTACTCAAATCCAGCTGCAGCGGTGCTGGTTTGCTGTTCTCAAGTCGTTTTAGGACGGGACTTGGCTCGCTGTTGCATCGAGGAGGCTGCACCGCAGGCGAGAAAACACAAGAACGTTATCTCCATTGATTTTGACGCTGAAATTTATGTTCGTCTACAATACCTGTCGGAATCATAAAGCGCAGTCTGCAGCGTACCTTGGGAGCCTTTCTCTGACGCGTGTTAGACTTCGACCCGGCGGAGGAGAGAGTGGGATTTGTGACGTCCCCAGCACTATCAGAAGTTTCCATCTTGAACAAAAAAATAAGTCACTGGGCTTAAAGTATTTTTTCCGCAGTCCGAGGGAACGACGGTGACAGACTGCAAGTCAGAAACGGAGGGGGACTAGTCGCATGTCAGAGCACCAGATACATAGCGGAACTCATTAACGCACTCAGCACCACAAAACAGAACTTCACGAATCATGGCGATTCTTCCATGTGTTAATAAGTATCTAATATTGTTTACGATTGATGAACTCAGCACAGCTCAAACAATCGGCGGGCAAAGGATAGAGACGAAGAGGTTTTGAAAAACGAGCTGACTGCAAATCGCATCCGGACAGTCGAGTCAGTCGAGTGGCGTTTTGGTCTCTTGTCGCTAGTCGCTCGTTCTGCTCGTTGGGAACCTTGCGCTTGGGATCTTGCGTGGTCTGGTGGGGATAGGGAAGCTCAAAAAGCTCGAGTCGAACGATCCAAGCGCAAGAGACAGTCAAGAGTCATACATGATACGATAAAAGGATGGCGATCGCAGTGACGATGACGAGTGAGTGCGAGTCTCATCAGTCAGACGTGATCGTGAGACAGCAGCAGCAGCAGAGAGTCATCGCATCGCATCGGTCAGTCAGAGACACAGTTGACACGAGACGAGCGAGATATACATATTATATTAATCATATGAGTGTTGTAAAACTGTGTCACGGCAGTGACACGGGTACTATGTCATGTCATGTCATGTCATGTCATGTCATGTCATGTCACTTGGTGACATGACATGACATGACATGACATGACATAGTACATCTATTAACGTTGACACTACATCTATTAACTATGTAGACTCTATGAGTATTATTATGACTATAACTGTGATGGTTATGGTTATGGTACGGTAAATTTTCATCATGATCTCGAATTTTAGATTTTTGATTCGTAATTTCGTAATCCGTATCCTCAATTTCCTAATGAATCGTGATCGATCGATCATCATTCATCCATGGATCGCAATCGAGAGCTCAAATTCGAGGTCGGATTTCCGGCTTTAGAGATTTGACGCTGGCGTGGCACTGATGTAAGCGGGGGGCGCCCGCGCGTCCTGGCGCTGGGCCGTACGATGGCGCAGCGCCGGATTTCACCCTCACGCGCGCGGCACCGGCGTGGCGCTCGAAATCATTCTGCATGCGCGCGCAAGCATGCCATAACTTAACTTCAAGCACAAGGGGTCCAAATTTATAGGCATAGGCATACAGTAGGGTGATCACGAGATCATGATCAGTCGACCGCGTTGGACATCTTGATCTTCGATCTTGATACGGGCGCGCTCCTCACACCCACGCCGGCGCAGCGCCAGCGCCGGTGCCAGCTCGAGCGTCGAGGCCTCGAGCTGCAAGTCTGAGGTTTGAATTTGTCCGCTCGGCACACTTGAAGACTGCAAAAGGACTCTCACCCGACCGCGATGGCAAAATGCACCCAACTTGCAACTAAAATGTGTCAAGCCCCAACACTACGTCTCATGTGTATGTGACAAAATATAGAGAAAGCTGCGTGTAGCACACGCTTGTCAAGACTGTAGACTCACTTTCGTGTATCATCTGGTCCACGGCTAGCTTCTTGCTTTTTCTTTCTGCTGCGTTTCCATCATGTCGAAATACGCTTTATGGATGTGCGCGATTGTCTTATTAGGTAGTCTATTTGAGACAACTGAGGTACGCGTATATCCACCTTGCGTATCCCCGTATCCGCACTATTCGCGACATACGTGTTGCCCTTTTAGGGTTTTATGTCTTACGAGACAACTGTGCCTTTGGTTGACTATCTACAGTGTGGTAAGTGTAAGCTATTCATTTTCTCTAGAACTGACGTGTTATTGTACGAGCTTGCAGGGAAATTTTGATAAGGTATTAACGAACAATCATGCTGCAGCAGTTGGTCATAAATGGGTTATGCAGAGGTGTATGGATATGGAAAGCTTCTGGACTGAGCTGCACCCTATTCATCTTAAGATGGGAGGAAGCGGAAAATTAGTTCGCACATCCTCCTACGGTGTAACAGGGAGTGGAAGGCGACATTTGCTGGGTAGGAAGGGTTTAAAGAGGAAAAAGCCCCGAGCGCCGCTTCCCGATGTTACAAGCCAAATATATGACGCAATCCCGGACAAAGAGCTGCTTGCTGCTGTTAAGGAGATGGTAAGAAACTGTTGTGCAAATTGAGCTTTGGCAGCCTGCTTCAAGCTATTATCGAGCCGTGCGCTTTCCTTGTGTGGTGTTTTGAACTGTATGGTCCTGCTGCCTATGTTGTTCCGAGGTCAGTCAAAAGTTCGGCGTATGTCAACCTTGCTGCACAGATGCTGAGGCACTCGATTTCCACCTCGCGCAGTACGGTCAGGTGCATAAAGAGTTCCCCGATTACTCTATTGCTGCGCAGTGGGTCGAAGAGATATGTTTCACCTCGAAAATGGATCGAGGCCCAGACGTGCTGGAAGACAACATGCCGCCGAACGTATTTCAATACATGGTCGCCTTTAACAAAGCGCATGGAGGCACAAAGCCCATAGAGGAGGACACTGAGGGTCCTTGTGTTCAGGAAAAACAGGATCTAAAAGAACTCGCTCAGTCGTGTGACTGCCAGGTATGACCGAAGCACGGAATATAGAGGGGAGTTCTCTGTCCGAACTGTCGACTTGTGCGTTCGTGCCACTGGTGATATGTTGCTGCTTTTAAAAGCAAAGTCGACAGCGTAGTTACATTGTTGGAAGTCATCGGGTTACTCGTTTAGCTTTGAGCCCGCAAACTATTTTTGTGAAGAAATCTGACATCTTCGGAAGGATCAGAACTCCTACCCTACACAACTTCAGGTTGTCCAGCTATCAGGTAAAGCTGCATTGTCTTCATCCTATCGCGCTTGAAACTTGGAACAGATACGGGAAACGAAGGTTGTTTAAAGCTTGTGTACAACTCGTCTTCTCCTGCAGATCGCCCAGGCGGAGGCAGCTCCTGTAAACATGATCGTGATCGCCTTCTCTATGCTGATTGGACGTGAGCTAGCCTTCACCCCCCTACCATACCACAACATTGCTCGCTTCATGCATGTTTCCGTCACGTCTTCGACGTTTCGGTAGCGTTCTGTTTCTTTGCTTTTTCAGAGCACGTGCGACTTTGCTCTTGGTACTCCATTCAGAGCAGAAGCGTTAGGGCGGACCAGTGGACTCCTTGGACATGCCATTTGATTGTGTGAGTGTGTGTGTGTGTGTTAGTTACGTCGTGAATACTAGGAAGGAGCTTATTGCCTTCCTGTTTGATTTAGTGACGTTCGTTATGCTCGCTCATTTGAGGGTTTCTGTTAGACTATGCGAGCAGCGTAGTTGCGTCGCTATTCGCTGCTGTTCTTTTGCTTGGCAATACTTAATGAATTCGAGTGTTTGCAAATCAGAGCTCATTTGTTGACAGCCACTGCGATTGCGTATCGTTCTGTCAATATTCAGACGGACAATCAGGGACAGTGAAGTTTGATATGCTGTGTTTTTTTGTGGGTCTCCAGTCGGCATTGGGATCGGTGGAACTATGTATGTCGTCCGATGAGCTTTTAATGTCTGGAGGTAGTGTAAGACATTTACTGGCACGAACCCAAGCAGTTGGGGACTCAACTCCCTGGATAGTTCAGCAGTGTTCACAAGTGCTGACGAAGGCTTCACAGATATTATGTGACTCTGGCTGCAAGGCACCATACAACAGAACCAGCATTTATTGCTTGACCCGCTGACAAAAGATTATTTTCATACTCCCAATGCTTTTGGGTCCACCTGTGGTGCATGTGAAAGAGTGGTATATAGCGGCTATATGCACCATTCGTCACACTCCACCCCACCACAAGAACCAAAGACATGCTTCTAGACTTCTTCTGGCGCTCTACTGGTCATACATAACTCGAGTCAACGTGATTTTCCAGCAAGATCGCAGACTTTGAAGAGCAGAAAGGGCTTGCTGCTTTGATTCCTCTTGGCAATTTGACAAACGATTGTATAGTGCCATACTTGCTGCATTCAAGTACATCCCCCAACGGGACAAGTGTCCTTGCGACTGTCCAACCTCATAAGGGTTCTCGGCAAGGCGGTGTCTGAGGCCGGCCATAACCCGCTTGAGGACCCTTTGCACCGTTGTGCCTGAAGTCTATGCACCTTATTTGTCATAGTTGTTCCTGTGGTTGTGTCAGCTTTTTTGTAAGTCTCATGTACGCTGTGTAAGTCGTGGCTTTTAACTCTTATCATGCCACTACTGAGGGATCTTGCTTGCCACGGTTACGCTTATGACTCGGGCCTTTCCAAGATGTTAGTAACTCACTGTGGTTGTGTCCTTTCTGTAACATTTGGACTCACATAAGATCGCACCATGTCGAGTTAGGCTTGAGAGATTTTCAGATTGCTCACTATGCATGTAACATTGGGTATTGAAAGAAAAGAAGGGTTTCTCTCTTCATGCTGAAGATGTTGGGCCGGTAGAAGAGATTCCGCTCAGACATTTGGAACGAATGTGAGTAAAATATACCAAAAGATTTTGATTGAATGTTTACTAAATCGCGGTCATGCTATATCATTTTTAAAATCAACCGAAGCATAGATTGCAAATTTCGTGGACAAATCAATTTCCTCGCCACATGATTAACCAAAGAATAGCAAAAATCGCACCTTGGGACAAGTCTACATACATGGATATGGGCGGGACGTCGAGTAAAATTTATTGGATTATTCTGACCGGCGGCCCTCCCGGGATACCTGGTGTAGGCCCTGGCCAGATCCCTAGATCGGAACTGACTTGGGGTGCAGTGTCACATGCACTGTGTCACTTGTCAACACTCGGGGTTTATGTTTCCGGCTGCTATTTAGTAATAATGGTTATATAATAAACGGTGAATCGGTTCAGCACTAAACCAAACGTGCACACCGTCAGTGGATATATCCAGTCGGGATATATCGGTAGGTCGGGGATCCATTCCAAGCTTTGGTGTATGTTCTGTTTAGCATAAACCACCCTTACCTTACCAGTATTCGGGGGCTGTGGGACGTTTTTAGTCCCCACGAAACCCGTGTTGTTTTCACCTACCCCCCCTAATACTAATGACAATGATAATAGTAAAACATTTACGTCGATGGTAAGGACAAGGCATGTCATAGTTCATCTCGGCATACTGCGTATGCAGTTATTCCCACTCATCATAACGTCTACACCGTCGGCAAGGATGCGTATATGCACACATGTATGTATAATGGAGGCGGCAAGGAGGCTCGGCGACACGAGTAAGAGCATGCGTGACGGCATTAGACGGCTAGCCATACAAATCCTATCGACGACAATACCAATATATCGATTAATACAGAGATCCAGGCGAATGAGCTAACAGAAGGGGTTGCTCCCACCGTATCATAGCGTGCCCCGAAGGACGCGTCTTGTGTGTACGACAAGAAAACCGCAGCATGAGAAACCTACGCAAGAAATCTGCGCTCGAAAGCGGGTCGTGCGATTAATCGATACTATTGCAACTATCGAATATCGATACCCACCTGGCGCAACATTCGACATGTATTTTTTATAAGATACTAAAAGAGCCTTTAAATTTTAGAAGGTTCCAACGACAACAAAGAATATCAGCCCCCCATCACCACCGACGCGGCCACAACTGTTACTCCGCCAGTATGACCTTTTAGCGCTTATCGTATTTTCATCATGTTGCGGGATATAATTATTTGGGAATAGAAAAGTAGTCGCTCGGGGAATAGGGCACTTTCAGCTTCAGGGGAATGATTTTTCTGTGCGCGAGACACACGACAGCCGGACGGGCGCGGGCACGTGACGGCGATAGACCATCGCATACGCATGCCCAGCACCATTACACCACACGACAGCCACATCCGATCGACACACAATTTGTACTTTATTATTAAATTCAGATTTCAGAAATCAGAATGCGACCCAACGAGGGATACTTGTCACCGGACCGATCGAACGTAAAGGATTCGTGACGCGGCTGCTCGTACAGTACTTCTGCAAGATTTTATGTTTAAAAGCGCTCTTAGGTGCGAAAACGAAGCGCTGGACGCTCAACTGCATGCATACCCCTACACACGGTTACTTGAATTGCATAAAGTAAACACTTTTCATACGTTCGTAACTGACAAATATGCATTCCTAACACAAATACCTATTTGTTGGGTTCTTGATTGAGCCCATCAGCAGCCGCATCAGCTCAGTTTGCAGTGCCGCCTGCAAGCTAATAAGCTGGTATGGCTTTATATATTTTACACCCAAAGCATGAAATCCTAAACCGCAATAAGGTTCTCGTGCCTTCTAACGCACGCGACTTGTAATTGGTACTGCTAACAGCGATATCAGTTCACAATATCTAAGGACACGCATCCGCAAAGAAATGGGATGTCGACATTGCGTGCGTTTTGGGTTTGGGTTCGAATGTACCCAAACCCAAAAGTGTCGAGCCGAGTAGAGGTTCTCGTGCGTTTGAACATACGAAACTTCGCAACAATGTGCACAACAGTGATATCAGTTTACTTTCGAACTTGCGACCTCTAAGGTGCACCGTATGGCCGAAACAAACTTGTGTAAGCATCGTGCGTTTTGGGTTTCTGTTTGAATGTACCCAAACCCAAAACTGTCGAAGTGCTAAGAACCTTCACTTGGATCATTACGCACGAAATTGACTGTGATGGAACTCCATGGAGTGGAGGCCACGGGCCCGCCAGCATCGAGAGAACATGAGAGCATATGCGTTGACTGTAATAGGACGCTCCCTCGAGCGGAGGTCACAGGCCCACCAACATCGAGAGAGCGTGGAAACCCCCAAGACTAAGTAGACGCATCATGCGCTCGTGACGATATGACTCCCTCGATGAGCGGAGGCCACGGGCCCGCCGGAACTCGGCCTATTTTGTCGCGTGCATTTTCATTTTTGTCTCTCTCTCTCAAGAAAAGTATTTTGTCGCAGGTCAAAACTTCTGAAGAAAGAAAACAAAACTGCGAACTCTGCTCTTTTCCTTAAAGGCGCAAAGAACGATTTCGCAGAAAAAAAGGTGGAGGGACGAAACGACATCGTCATCGGAACACTATCAAGACTGCACAAAACATTTCGACATGAAAATTTTGGATCTTCAGCTTTGTCGCACGCCTTTGGAAGATACACCATTCCTCCATCGACTATTTTTCGACCGCTCGATCGAATCGTCGACCGAACGATCGGACCGTCAGATGAGGGGTCCCTCGAAGACAGCATCATCAAGTTGTCGCAGGTATCTAGAAGACGCTACAATCCTTCGTCGACTATTTTTCGACCGCCCGATCAAGTCGTCGACCGAACGATCGAACCGTCTGCTTTCGCGTGCTAATGGACTCGGTCCGAAGACAAGATCTTCATGGTGTCGCAAGGATCTTGAAGACGCTACAATAATTCATTGACTACTTTTTGACCGGCCGATCGACGAATCGTCAACCGAACAATCGAACCGTTACGATTCGAGTGAAATTTGCTCCGGATCGGAAACACGATCTAATTTTGTCGCAACCATGCAGAAGAATGTATGTTGACCGCCCGATTGGATGGTCGGTCACCAATTTCGATGCAAGACTGCCACATGCAAAGATGGCAGGGCCACTGTCAAACGGTCAACAGAGCGGAGCTCACAACCATATACAGTATATGGCGCTGACGCTGGATGAAAACACGGGCAAAGGAGAGGTAGGTGTATGCACCGACAGCCTAACCTCTCTCTATCAAATACAAAACATGAAAAGAAGGCCCCATACACTGGAAAGGCAAGTGCACCGAGATGTTCTATGGAAGATATTGAAACAGATACATATGCTTAACGAGGAAGGAACCAAGGTGGCCCTATACAAAGTCAAGGCACATGTAGGGATACATGGAATCGAAATGGCGGATGAGGTCGCAAAAAGGTCTTTGTGGAAGAAGAATATGGCCTAAACCACGACAACACGGACACCGTAAGGCTAATTGGCATTTGCAGGTCTACGGGAAGAAAAGTGGACGGACACCAAGCGATATTCAACCACGTGAGAAACAAAGTACGGGAAGCAAAAATGACAGGGAAAGACAACGTTATACAACGGGTGAAAAGAAAACTGGAAACTGGGCCCGAGGAATGGGAAGCCAAAAAACAACGCATTGCAAGAACAGAAGCCGAATACGCGAGAAGAAACGAGGAACCGAACCAACCGGAGGCAGGCGAGGACGCAGTAGGGGACACGTGGCCAGAGGAAATGAAAGCGCAACAAATGCAGGAAGATGAGATTGAATTGTAGCAATTGGAGCAAGAAGAGGAAGCAACACTGATGCTGGCTCAGAGCATGCAAACACTACAGCAAGAAGATGGCGGGCATGAGCCACAGCCAATAGTAGGGGACATAGGGGAAGGCGGCGAAGCCCACCCCCAGAGCCCAGGAGGACGAATGGGAGGTTGAGGAGGGGGAATTAAGACGGATGCAGGCAGGGAAGATATCTTACCCCCATTGGCCGGCCCCGGGCCGAACTGAGTCGCCAAAATGAGGCCCGGGCCGAAGAGGGGCCGAAAGAGAAATTGCTTTTGGGCCGAATTAATTTGGCGCAAACTTCTAAATTTTTGATGATTTATTTTTGCGATTTTTGCATTTTCCCATACTTAAGATTAAAATGTTCGCGCCTGCGGCGGGCGTTTTGTAGTTTGGACCGGGAGGACCGAAGGCGGCCCGATAGAAATTTTGATTTGGGGCTGTACCAACTCAACGGAATATATCTTCCCTGGATGCAGGAGGAGGAAATGGCACTTACGCATGAGGGCGCGACAAAGAACAAAGGGAAACCCAAAGCCAACAGGAACCCGGCCACGCGAGACCGGCCACACGAACGGCCTCGCAGGAAACTGAAGGGGCAGAAGAAGGCCAACAGGATATAGCGATGCAGGTAACACAGGAAATGGAACTACCGGAAACCCAGGACGTGTGCATGGAGGCACATCAGCAGGAGGCGGAAGACGACCTTGTTGGAATGGCCCGACAACAGGAGGAAGCACAGGAGGAACAAGTAATACTCCAGGAAATTGCACAGCAACAGGCGACAGCAGCACAAAGAGAGGCACCGTTTGCACAAGGGTAAAGGAGGGCTTCGATGGAGAAAATGCGAACGCCAGGTTGCGGTAACACGCCGCGTCGTCCGGCGTGTAGTGTTCAAAACAGTTCTCAATGATATCGGGAGTGAGCAACACCTCCGACCCCGTTCCGGACAGTTGACTTTTGTTCCCCGAAATGGGGAAAATCGTTTGCAGCTGCTCGTCCGTCAACAAGCGTTTAAGGATCTTGGCGCAGTGTCGGACCTCTTGTGTGCCGCTGTTGTCAAGGTCTTCCACCGATTGCGCTTTGAAGCCTTCACCAAAGAGTTTTTCGTCAGACATGATTACGTAGGAGTATGGTAAGTGAGAAGAAAGAAGATAAAAAGTTGTGTCCACAGAAAAGTATACTTGCGATAGTGAAAATCAATTCTTAAAGATAGCATATCGCGAGTACCGCGCTAGTACCACACTATTAACGCACTACTCACGCACTACTCACGCCACTAGTCCGTACTAGTCGCGCGACTAGTGCGAAATCAGATCGCACTAGTGATGTGACTAGTGCGATCTGACTACATGTGACGATTGAAAGGCAATCAAACGCTCGAACGCCTGGAACGTCGCGCCGGTCATTAGTTTTGAAACTTTGAAGCTTAAACATTTGAGAAAGCGCCAAGTCGCTAAAGCGGGAAGGACGGAAATATGTTATGCTCGTCGTGCTCTGAAGGCGAATCTGAGCTTAGCGCTTCGTCTAATTCGTCTGGTTCAGAAGATTATTACTATGAAACGGTGGAAGACTTTATTTGCAAGACGAAAACCATCAACCCAAGAAAGGCGAAGCGTTCCGAACCGGAAGCAGAATCCAAAACGTCGGGATATGGGCCCAACAATACTGCGGAAAGCGTGACAAAGATCGGGGATCTGATGGACCCCGCCAACGAATGCAGGTGTGGGAGGCGCTGTCTGTCCCAATTCGAGTATCGTCCCGTGCAGGCGTACTTACGTGAGAAGTCTACGCTAAACGGTCGCCAGTTCAAGGAGAACATCGTCGCGGAGCTTACTCGTGCGCGTAGGTTCAAGCCCGGATCGCAGAAGCTTGAAATAGAGATGTTCGACTCGCTGACGTTCCTGGGCAAGAAAGTCTGCAAGGATGCGTTTCGACGACTGCACTTTATTCCCGAAAGCACATGGTTCAAGTGGCACGCGCACGTGTGTGGGGGCGGCATGCTGGAGAGCACAAGGAAGAGGAATTTGACGCTGTACAACGACCCGACGAACCTGAACTGGACTTATTTCTTGGAGTACGCTGCTCACGAGCTTTTGCCGTTGGCGGAGCCACAACCTCAAAACGGCAAACTCCAAATGAATCCGATCCGACCAGCCGATTGTTATGCCGCATACAAGCTTATGCGTCGCGGCGTTTATCAGGTTAAAATCACGCAGTTTCGCAAGTATCTGCGCGAGTACCTCCGCGCGAAGCATATTACCATGCGCAAGCGGAAGGATTGTGCAGGTAAGTGCACGACATGCGAAATCTTGACGAAGCAGCGCCGTGCTGTAAAGGACTTGGAGGACCTGGAGGACTGGAAGACGCTTAACGACGCGCACCGGAGTGATTATCGAAATTAGAGAGCTCAGTACAATAACACCCGTGCTGATAGTGCCAACCAGTTCGGCATCAGTGACTCGTATTGTTTCGACCGGGCGGCAAACAACAACACCGTTTGTCCGCACTTCCCCGTGAAGGTCAAGGCGATGAGCGACAAAATTGGAAGTTTCTTCCACCTTCATCTGCAAGCAGTCGTGATGCACGGCACGGTGTTGTGCATGTGTTTACTTATGCCATGGGTTCCTGGCAAAGACGTGAACATGTGCCTCACGACGCTCAATATTCTGCTACGGTATGTGGTGGAGAACACGGAGCGGCACTTTCGGCAAACATGCCACGTACAAATGGACGGAGGGTCGGAAAACTGGAACCGGCATGTTTTCGCCTTCTTCTGCATCCAGGTTCACCACGGGATGTACAAAGAGATCTACCTACACCGTCTGCCCGTAGGCCACTCCCACAACGACGTCGATGGCTTTTTCGGGTTGCTGAAGATGCTGTTGTGGGGTAAGACCGCGGATAAAAAAGGCCACTGGTTCATATCTTTGGAACAATGGATTGCCTTTCTCTTTGCCTGGACGATAACAACCATCAACAAGCACACGTACGTCGTCGGCTGCAACTTGGACTTCAAATCGTGGATCGACCCGCACTTGAACGAAGAGTTTGGTGGCCACGCTGGACGAGACCGCAAGGTGCATACTTGGTGCTTTTACGTCGCTCCGGACAAGCTCGTCCGAGCGAAGTACAAGTTTGGTGACAGGTTCAAGGAATGGCTACCAAGTGGCGTGGACGAGGACCCGAACCTTGGGCTGATTATTTGTACCAGTTATCCCGACGTCGACTCCGCCCCGGGCTATATGGACAACCCGGAATGGAAGCGCAAGGGGAAGGGAAACAAGGTATTGGACATGGAGCAAACAACGCGGAGCTGTCTATTGGGACTCCGAGCCGCAACGCCAGATCTGGTGAGCCAACAACGACACGAGGAATTGAAAGCAACCTTCCCCTTGCCTTTGAAGGTGGAGGCCGTGCGAGAGCGACATCCCGAGCGATTACCTCCAAAGTGGGACCTTTCACTGCTGCTGACACGTGCGCATACCCGCGCATCTACAGTCAAATGCGATGGGATCTTGAAGACGCGGTATGCTAAGGCGGAGCAGTTCAATGTATGTTTCGACGGCGTGACGCATAAGAAACAAGTGGTGGAGAAAGAAGTCCTGAAAAATATTGACATCAACGAGGTTGTGGCTTTTATGCGCGAGGCCAAGTATTGTACTAGATATATATTACCGCCGAACTATATATCTGCCATAATTTGCCCGACTCCTTCAAACAAAGCATTGCTCGGTTTAAGGTCATCGATATCCCACTCCTAGTGGTGGACCTTTGCCCGCATGGGTGCGTGATGTTCGAAAAACAATTCGCGGACTTTGACCACTGTCCAAGGTGCGGGGCATGCCGTTGGGAGGGAGGTGAGGATCGGTGCGGTGCGGTGAATGCCGAGGGTGCGGACGACACCCGGAATGCCGAAGCCACCCCGAGTGCAAAGCGAGGGAAGGCGAAGTGCCAATTCTATCATTGGCATTTCAAGGATTTACTTCAAGCAATTTACAGCCATCCCGGCGTTGCTGGGCTCATGCGTTCGCACGCCACGCGGGAAAAGTCTGAGGAAGGCATTCTGGAAGACATTCCCGGTGAGTAACACATTGATAGAGCATATCCTGCATTTCCCCGAAGACGTACAGAAGATGTACAGAATGTCTTCCGTACATCTTCCGCACGACTTCCTGATTCCTACTACTTGAATGAATTTAAGTTGTATTTATGTATCTTGCAGATGGATCTGAGTGGAAGGCGAAGCAAGCTGCATATCCCGACTTCTTCAAGGACCCTCGCAACGTCATCCTCATGCTTTGCGCCGACGGGGCCACCGTTTGGAAGGACAAGTCGGGGGTTTTCCCTATCTACTTTCAAGTGTTGAACTTGCCACCGCACAACAATCTGACACACACTTAAGAAACGCAACGCTATTTCGATTTATATTCTAGAGACGATTTACTGTGACAGTCGATGTGATTTATTCTTGCGGTTCAGATCTTCAACTTTAATTCGAGTTGTTCACGATTCAGTCACTAAGTAATTACTGACACGTCAGCACGTGAAAGGAACCGAAGTACTCGTCCTGTTTACTGTCATATTTATACTATTCGAAGTTGGCGCATATTTATACTTCACGGGTGTTCACCAACTTGGGGACATTTATATTAAACTGTAAGTTGCTCTCTAAGTCTCTATTTAAATATTATAATATTTAGATTTGATCCTGCGGTGGCACACCTGTCATCGAGAGGCCAGGTTGTGGCATCGAGATGACAAAGCAAGATGAAGTCTTGAAGAACCAAAGTGTTCGGAGAAAACTCATCTTCGCTTCAAGCATGTTCTGAACAAGCATGCGAGTATCATATGGCTTATTCGTTCAGCCGATACTGATTGTTCAACCAATGCCTTGGATTCACAACCCAATTGTGGTGGCATCTATGAGATGCGGGGCATTGCGTAAATGAGGTAGCATTGAGCTACAGCAGTCACTTCTGAAGACGCACTGCACTCATACCCACACAGACGCTGAGTGAGCTATTAACGTTCAATAATAGCCTCGCTTTATATCATATATCATTTCGCTTGCTAGCGAAGCCCTAAGAGTGGTATTCTCTGACTCGTCAAGGCGACGCATTAAGTGTGAGTGCAGTAGTAGAGATATTGAATTTTGTGTGCGCAGGTCGTGGATCGCATAAATCAAACAGGCGTCGCAGTCGCACATATATCGACATATCTCGTATAAACAGCGAAAGCAGTGCGCGAGGAGACATCGTCACAGTCGCATTTGTTCGCATACACACCGTCTGAGATAACAGCGCGAGAAGGTGTGCATACAGCATGCCGATCACACATATGCGCTGCTACCATTCTCAAAATTGTACGAGATGCGATAAACTAACGCGCAGATGAACAATTCGTCATCAGTGTATGTTCCGTATACAAAATGGCATTCGTATCATATGCCGTACATATCTGCGACGAGATATGATCACCATTCGCAGCGCGCACATCATCATTCGCAGCGTGCACATCAGCGATTCATCAAAGTCACAATAAATCGCAGTTTGCAGTTTTGATGCGTATACTGATCTCGTCATCGAAATATCATCATTTCAAATGGTCGCAAAAATCACTTGTCGACGTGCGCATGATCATTTTGCTTGACAGGATGTGCCAGGAGGCACGACGTACCTGCTGAGACACCCATAGTAGGGGGGTCTGATTTCGATGAGAATACGAGTAGCGAACTATTAGGGAAATTAGTGAGTGGATGTGACATTGCCTGAGCGAACAGTTGGGGAAAATAATATGTGAGCTCAGAGGAGAGAATAAAGAGAGGTAACAGAGTTGGTCTCTTGGACTTGGACAGCAAATGATATAACTCTTGCTGTCTGGGTTTATGTTAAATAGTATATCTGAATATATGATATGATTCCTCAAGATAATAGAGGATAATAGTTTACTCCTGGGAATTCCCCTGGGACAATTTGGTATCTTAGGCGTGTGAGCGTCTTTTTAGCTCGCTCTCGCTCGCTTTGCGTGCTTGCATGCGCACTTTGGACCTGTGGCGAACTGCTTTCAGCTTCCGTTGCGACGTTCTGATATGTTTTTGGTGTGCATTCCGGTTGTTCTGGCGGCTTGACGGGTTAGCGTCCTAGAGGCGGGACCGTTTTTGTCGTTGGTTATACCGGTTTCACTCGTTTTTGGCCTATTTTGGCTCACTTCCGTGTGCATCCTAGGCACGATGGTACATGGATCTCGTGGAGGTGGGGGTCCCCCGCATGGAGTACGTGAAAGGGGCCCTGCTACTGGTTCCAGACGCCTTGTCACGGCGACCCGACTACTCAGCGAAGACACCTCGGGAGGGCTTGAAGGAGGCCGGCATTCTCGACGCTAAGTCGGACCTCCCGAAAGACCCCCTCTCTGTGTTGGACACCTCCGACCTCTTTGAGGAGGGCCCAGCCTTGGGCACCCTGACCCAGCTTGCTGAGGTGAACAGCTGGTTGGACGCGGTGGACACTCTGCAGCTGGCGGAGTTGGCTATGGAGTCCCAACTTGGTGCCAAGGAGCTTCGAGCCCCGCACCATTGCGAGGACCTCCCAATAGAGGTTGCAGCGGGTGCTGGGGGGGTGCAGACGCAGCACCCTGGCGCGGATCTCCCCGGAGGTCACATCAGACGCTGGAGGGGTGCAGATGCAGCACCCTGGCGCGGATCTCCCGACGGAGGTCACATCAGACGCTGGAGGGGTGCAGATGCAGCACCCTGGCGCGGATCTCCCGACGGAGGTCACATCAGACGCTGGAGGGGTGCAGATGCAGCACCCTGGCGCGGATCTCCCGACGGAGGTCACATCAGACGCTGGAGGGGTGCAGGTGCAGCACCCTGGCGCGGATCTCCCGACGGAGGTCACATCAGATGTTGTTGAAGGGGTGCAAACTGAGCACCCCCGCCTGACCTGACGGAGGTCACAGCGCCCCCCACGAGAGGGGCGACGCTGGCGTTTCAGCGTGCTTCCCTGAAGAAGAGTACAAGGGCTCTTCGGGGGGCCTTCAAGTCCCTTCGCGCAATGGGACGGTCCAAGCTACCAGGAAAGGCGGCATTGGAAATGCCAGCGGAGGCCTCAGAGCAACCTTGTGGCGTGGTGGCCTCACGCACCCGGTCAAAAACTGGGTTACCTCCTGCGGGAGGGACGTCGGGGTGCCAAGCACCCGTAGCGCCTGCACAAACTCCGCCGCAGGTGTCAGCCAAGGTCCCTATGGAGCGCCCCAGCGGCACGGTGACCTCTCGCTCGCGGTCGAACACCAAATCGCCGCCCCAGCAAGAGGCAGCAAAGCCGGCGACACCTCCGACGGTGGTTCTGACTGACGCCCCCAGGACGAGGAAGCCCCCTGCGAAGAGCGCGTCTCAATCGCGGAGGGAATCGACGGGGCGGTTGCACCAGGCATTGTTCGAACGGCTACAGTCGAAATACGGGAAGTTCGACGTGGATGCCTGTCGCGGACCAAAAGGCCGCGGTCAGCTGGTGGACAAATACTGGGAAAATTGCCTAAAGGAGCAGTGGAGAGGACTTCACGTGTGGTGCAGCCCCCCACATGACAGCGACCATCTCACCATCGAGGCTGTACTCCGCACCTACGTGCATGAGTGGCGGCAAGACCCCGAGAACACCTCTGCAGTGTTCCTGCTGCCGGACCTACAGTCGCGCATGCCGCAGTGGAGGAAGCTTTTCAGACGCGCGGGGATGCGTATTGAGGAGGTCATCCCCACACATGACTCTCAGGGGAATCCCACCCAACTGTTTAAGGGAACAGATGGAGTGCTGCAGGACCTCCCATGGCCGATGCTGGTGGTGTATGCTCCACCCTCGAGGTCAAGACCGCAGAGGATTCGACACCAGCGAGTGCCCCCGCCAATTGTTGATGCAGGCAAGGCGTCAAAGATGCGGGACGCGCAGGGCACAGTTTCTGGAGGAGATTTCCTTGAGGCCCTGCGGGACGAGTACGGCCGAGACGGGCCCCTTCGTACTCTGCGGGAGCAAGTACAGTCAGCTCCCCATCACAGCACGAAGCACTTCTGCATTGTTGGCGAAGTGCTGTGGCGGGTAGCTGCGGGGCACTACCAGCTGGTCCTGGGTGAGGACTCACCCCTCCGGGAGATTGTGTTCCGCGAAGCCCACGACTCCCTGGCAGCGGGTCACACAGGGCGCGACAAGACACTTGAAAGGGTTCTTCGTCGATTCTGGTGGAAGAACGCCTCGGATGATGTTGGGGCTTGGGTGGCGTCCTGCCCCACTTGCCAGGCTGTGAAACCCCGATCGTCATACCCTGATGGACTGCTTAACCCGCATTCGATTCCGTCGCGAAACTGGCAGGACGTGGGTGTGGACTTTGTCACCGGTCTACCTTTGACCGAGCAAGGGAACGACGCGTTCGTCGCCTTCACCTGTAAGCTCTCGAAGATGGTCCACGTGGTCCCCATTAACTTCGGGGACAGCTCAGCAGCCACTATTGCTCGCATCTACTTCGACACCGTGTGGAGGCAGCATGGCGCGCCTATGAAAATTGTCAGCGACCGGGACCCACGCTTCCAAGACGCGTTCTGGAAAGAGCTGATGCGGTTGATGGGGGTCAAGGTGGCAATGACCACCCCTTACAACCCCCGATCTGATGGTCAAGCGGAGCACACCAACCGGGTCGTGGAGGATATGCTTCGCTCCTTCGTCGATGATAGTCCGGAGGACTGGGACCTGTACGCCACCAACGTCGAGTTTGCTATTAACGACTCGCGCAGTGACGTAACCGGTTTCACCCCCTTCGAGTTGTGCTATGGTGTGTCACCCATGTCACAGCTTGACATGTTTCTAGAAGCTGCCCAGTCTACCGATGGGCGACGCAAAGGAGGGGTGGGGACTGCACATGAATGGGCGTTTCGTTTTTCGTCGCAGCTGCGGGACGCGCGGGGTAGACTGGAGTTGGCACAGCAGCGGCAGCGAGATCTCTTCGATCAGCGCCATGGGCAGCGGGAGTATGCGGTGGGGGACCTCGTCTGGGTAGAAGCCAAGCACCTCACGGAGAAGCTCATGGACAGGTCCCTTTGCAGGAAGCTCAGCAAGCGCTGGCATGGGCCGTTGGCGGTAACGGAGCGGTTCTACAGTGACATGCAGGCGGGTCTTCCGGAGGCAGACCGAGGTGCTCCGGTGGCTTATCGACTGCAGCTCCCCCCACGCTGGCGTATACATGATGTGTTCGCACAACATCGACTGAAGCCATACGTGGGAGGGGCAGATGCGTTCGCGTCACGCCGACAGCCAGCAATCCCAGAAAGGTGATAGTTGATGGACAACGCGAGGCCCATGTGGATCGCATTCTGGCTCGACGAGTTCGCATCTCCCGAGGAAAGGAGATTGTGGAATGGAAGGTACGCTGGATGGGCTACTCAAAGGCCCACGATTCGTGGAGGACTCGAGACAAGCTGGAGCGTGGAGCACCTCTGCAGCAGCTTAAGGACTTTGAGACCGAACGTCTGGCCATGGAGGGCCAGGTACGTGACGCTGCATTACGTCGTCGAGAGCAACGCCGCGATACACCCAGTTCTGCTGCGGTGGCGTCAGGTGCCTCTTTAGCCTACCTGTTGGTGAGACCCTGGGAGGAGGAGTTTGAGAACCCCACCGACGAATGCCTTCCTTGGGAACAACGTGGAATGACGAGAGAGGGCGAGGTCACCTATGTCACTACCCTCGCTGCACTTGATACTCGGCCAGTACGGATATTGGTATTGTTCAGTGGAACAGGCTCCGTGGAAAAGGAGTTTGCCCGCTGCTTCCCAGCCTCGAGATCGGTAACTCTGGACGCTGACCCGCTTTGGCGGCCGACTCACGTGACGGCCATTGAGAGCTGGGATTATTGGAGGTATCCCCCAGGGTACTTCGACGTGGTATGGGCAAGCCCCCCTTGTACCCAGTACAGTCAGGCCCGCACCACTGGAGGTCCGCCCGATTTCGTTACAGCGGACGCGTGCGTACAACGCACCCTAGACATCATCGAGTATCTCCGTCCTCAACACTGGTTTGTGGAGAACCCGATGGGCCGTTACCCTGACGCCCTGCGTTTCAGGCCAGTAATGAGCCATTTACCGGCGCCCCTCACTTGCACCTACTGCATGTATGGGAAACGATACATGACACCTACGTGTATATGGGCGAGCTCGCCTCCGCCCGAACCCTTACTGCAATGCTCTGCAGCGACTCCTTGTTCGCATCGACGTGCAACAGGAGTTCACCCTGATACTGCACAACTGGGACCGAGTGGTCATCGGAAGGGGATGCAGAAGTCACACGCAGTGTATCCAGTTCCAGAGGGTCTACTGCGGCATCTGTTCCAGCACTTGACTTTTGGAGGCACAGGAAAGTAAACGATGTTACGGTCATAACCCTTGGACCGAGTGCAACCGATCTATGGCAAGCAGAGTTTCGAAGGAGAAGACGAAGACTGAAGACCTGCCTTAGATATCGGTTGTGTGCGGTTGGGTGAATCCGGGATGAGCGTTGGCAGCGTGATCCTTGGTGAAGCCCTTCTGCTACGCTGATGAGCAGAGGAATCACGAGACCCCTGTACGCTATTGTATGTGTGATTATGCTTTAGTCGTGGTTTCAGGGGAAAGTCCACTCCTAACGGGGGGAGAGTTGTGCCAGGAGGCACGACGTACCTGCTGAGACACCCATAGTAGGGGGGTTCTGATTTCGATGAGAATAAGAGTAGCGAACTATTAGGGAAATTAGTGAGTGGATGTGACATTGCCTGAGCGAACAGTTGGGGGAAATAATATGTGAGCTCAGAGGAGAGAATAAAGAGAGGTAACAGAGTTGGTCTCTTGGACTTGGACAGCAAATGATATAACTCTTGCTGTCTGGGTTTATGTTAAATAGTATATCTGAATATATGATATGATTCCTCAAGATAATAGAGGATAATAGTTTACTCCTGGGAATTCTCCCTGGGACACAGGATATGTATACATCTGCTAGACGCATCATAAACAGATGACGCGCGATGATGGAATATACATATGCAGCATGCTACAATATCTGTGATGCTCGCACAATAAAGATGATGCTTATTCACTGTCACATTTGCATACAAGTGCAGTCATGTGTGTGTGTGAACTATATGTTGTGTGAGTAGCTACACACACACACACACTCAGTATGACAGATAAGTGGATGCTGTGCAGCAAACAACATAGTGTGTACAATTATATGAGTGTGCAGTGCTTATAATACTTGCAGCACCACACACACACACACTTGCAGTATATACCAAGTGCTGAAATCTGTATAGGCAGCCCTGACCGGGAGTCCCGGTGCAGGCCCCTATGGCAGATTCCTAGGTAGCCAACACTGGACCGTGACTGATCCGTAAGCCCGTGCTGTGACACATCAAGGTGTCACAGGTAGCTAGACTCGAGACCGTTCCGACTCCGTGACCGTTCCGGGTATATCTAGCGTAGGGTTTATTTCTTATACGAGTTTATCTATATTGGTTCACTGACTTTCTGATATCTTGAACCGGGATATTCCAGTACCAAGTGCATGCACCATTCATTATTATACTGTGCAACTCATGCAGTTTGATTTCACTTTGTTATAAAGTGACATGTGCATACATTTATGCATAAAACAGCTTGATCACGATAGCAGCTGTCATGCATAAACGAGCTTGACCACGATAGCAGCTGGTATAATAAATTGGTCTCATATAACAATGCATCAGACATTGCACATAGCATACCTGCTGTGCATGTAAACTATATTTGAACCCATATGGTGTAAGGTGCCTCTTCAGTGGTCTTAACACAATAATTAGCTCAGTATATCCTGACGCAGGATTTGGGATGGATATACTGTTCTATTGTGGATCACTGAAAGGAATGCTCACCGGAACCATATGTGAAATAGACCCAAGCAACTCATCACTGCAGATGAGATATGCAGGATTACAATTCCTAACCGAGCTGATATACATCATGTTAGATACACTCTGTGAGTGGTATACAGATCATCCAATGTGATAGATCAACTTGGTATAGAGTAATGAATCAGCAATTACCTATATACAAGTGTGTGTAGTAGCACATATCCCACACACACACATAGTGTACTCAATCAGAAAGTACCTTACATAAGTCACTGCATACACAAGTCACTGCAACTTATGTATTGTTGTAATACTGATATCATTAAGTATAATGACATTGCACTGATTCATAAGTGTAATAATCAAGTCACTGACACTACTATGTAAATTGACAACACACTGACTCGAAAGTGTAGTGGTCAAATATCATATCAACACATAATACATAGTACCATCCAGCTAACACATGTGCGAGCTGGATGTCAAGTGATGGCGATAGATATGGGACAGGATCAACCAACATGCGGTAGGGCTGGATGGAGATATCTCCAGACCCGAAGGCATTATACAATGCTCAAAAAGCAGCTGGTCACTGCTGAGCATTGTCCATTCGTCCCACACACTATTGCTGGAGCAACAACAACAACTACATTGCATTCTGAAAATTGATTCAGTATTGATCAGATTCAGTTGCATGTAACTCTTTCAGAGCAGTAACTATATTGACATCTGATAGAGGTTGTTGTGGACAACACACACACACACACACACACACACATCTGTGTGTGTGACACTGCTTAGATTTATTTATCAAGCTTTGTCCAAATCTACTTGGAAGCTGAAGATATCATTTGATACTCTTTCAGTAAGTAGATAATAGGTTCTGACAAGTTATCACGTAAGTTATCACACTTAAAGTTGATACACCTAAAATATATCTTGGTCCACTTTCCATGGGTTTAAATCAGCAAAACCCATATGTGTGTGCAACCACACATACTGACCATCAGATATCTTCACTAAAAAGCCATGAAACATGTCATGTGCAAAAGTGAGATAAGTTACGTGAGTTCTGTAAGTTGCACATTACACAACCACTGATATATATGTACTATAGTACATATATAAGTGGCCAGAAAAGGTGAAAAATGGGTAAAAACCCATTGCGGGAGATTTCAAAACTGAAATTCGGACTCCATTTTTTCACGAATTATCATTTTATACGTATTAAGGTATCTGAAAAACATAATGTGCACAGTCATATCTCGTGTAACATCCTAAATATCAGGTGTGTAACACCTAGGGGTATACATAGTTGTTGTAACAAAATACGTGAAAAACTAATATGCATGATTTCAAAATGAAATTTTGGGTTTCATTTTTTTCGTTACTCCATTTTATTAGCTATTGAAAAATATGCTCAAAATAGTACAGCACTTGTAACACCCTATAACTATATATAATCACGTGCACAGTTACAGGGGTGTAACATACCTCCTAAATACCACGTGATACACAGTGATATATTAAATGCAGTTTTGCTTCAATTTCTTTGAAAAATGTTCATACTGCTTTAATTTGACATAGTTTAGGGTTACTGATGCCAAGTAACACCCTAATGTCACTGTGGGAGATAAGGGTCACTGTAACACTATATACCCTGAAATGCCGCTATATACTAGCAAAACACTCTGTGTTTGGCATTATGTCATGCTGAAATCAGCACAGTCATGACAATACATCGGGCAACAACCCAAGAACTGTCGGGCAACAACCCAAAAACTGTAGGGCGACAACCCAAGGACTGTAGGGCTGCAACCCTAAAACTGTATAAGCTGCTTCCTATAAGGACTGCATGCTATATTATGAGGTATTGAGGCACTTGACAACTGCCTGTGTGTTTACACTTCCTTGAGGGGGGAAGAAGGTGGATATATACATACATCACCTCATTATTATGTACAGAAATAATACATGTACAATATATAGATATATATCATATTATATATATCACACACACACACTCAGCCAGTTGAAGGTATTTTGGTGTTGTGTTTTGTCTTATAGATGGCAGAAGAACCAGATGTTCCAGCTATCAATCCAGATCCATCTACCTGGTTCTTTGATATCTTAGGCTCTTACGATGCCTTCAGTCGGTTTAAGATACCCAAATGGCTCACTGGTTACGATAATACCCAGACCAGATTCGATGAGATAGGGTACTTCGACAACATCAGTCGTATGAAACCCGACATGAACAGATATAGAGATCCTGATACAGAACCACAGGAACCAGATGAAGAGTATACAGAGGATCGTTCTCCACCAGTTTTCACAGACCCTGATGATGGTCCAGTGCCAGCACCAGTTCCATCCGCATTAGTTCCAAAGGTGAAAATGACTCCACCTAAGGAATATAAGGCAGGACAGGATGCTGAGATTTGGTTGCTGGATACAGTGGATAGATACTTTCAGTTCACCTATCCAGGAGTACCAGACAAGGACATTATTACAGTCTTCCTGACACTCATACAGAACAATGACCGACATTATTTTCAGGTCGTGGCCAAACAGCCAGATGCCACGTATGAGAATATCAGAAGGACATTCCTCAGTCAGTTTGGCAATCCACACAAAAGATCAGTACAGTAATCGCCCATATTTAAGAAAACAGGGATTTCGGGCCAGCCAGCCGTACTCATCGAGTTGGGTACCCCCAAGACCCCCCATTTTCTTAGCTTAACCGTATTCTCTTATTTCTTAACAACTGAGAGAAAAGCTAGCGCCGTACTCATCGAGTTGGGTACCCCCAAACGCTGGCTGGTTTCGAAAGTAAGCTGCGAAGGGAATTTTTGGTCTTTGAAAATTGCACGTTTCTCGCGATAACTACGTGAATTCTTGCCTGAATGCATTTTTGAAAATAGTGTCGGAAAGGTACGTTCAAGGCGGGTTGCATGATGGCGTGCAAATTGGATGACACGGAGTATCAACGACGTGAATTTCAACGAAACTTTTAATGGACTCACGTGTTGTTTTGATAGTTGAAGCCCTAATTATGACCCTAGACATCAAGTAACACTCTCACCAAGTACTATGCATGTTGATGGGGCTACTTGTTACCGTTAGGGTGTTGTAACACTATTTTATGACTGCCCTACGCGTGACGCGTTCTTTTGTAGTTGAAATCAAGTACGTCTCGGCGAATACTTCGAGCATTGAAATAATTAAGCTGCGCTCGAGTACATGGTTGCATGCGGCTGATTGAGAGCTTTTCAGAACTGTCTTCAAAAGCGAATTTGACTAATTTCCCGCTGAGAAAATCAAGTTTGAGTGTTTGTTGCGATATCGCAACACATAGCAGCTTAGCGTCGGGTTTTCTTAAAAGCGAGTGATTACTGTAGCCAAAAAGCATCTTATGGCGCTGAATCAAGGAAACCAGACCTTTTCAGATTATCTCCGCACCTTCACATCACTGGCTGCCTTGGCATCAGTTGATCTGGATGATGCTTTGATAAAGGACAGATTCATCAGCAATATGCAATCAGATCTTCGCAAACAGTTCCATCTGAGATTCCTTACAGAAGACGAAAGGAATAATCTGTCGTGGGCACAAACCACACAGATCCTGCTCGATTTGAATTACAGTATGTTGTTCATTCGAAGTAGTCAGAGACCCTGCACTATAGGGGGCAAAAGGAACAGTCAGGAGGCCCGGTCAGAAAAGACAAGGATAAAGGCCGTGGCAAAAAGCCATATGACAGATCCAATCGGAATTGGAATCAGAATCAGAATGACAATCAAAATCAAAATGCCAATCAGAATTTCCAGAGGAATAAAGGGAAAGGAGGAAAAGGCAAAGGCAAAGGAAAAGGGAAAGGATCAGCATCAAATCCTCCTAAGCCTTGCCAACGTTGTGGTCGTACCAATCACGTCACAAAGGATTGTTTCTCCACCAGGACACCAGAAGGAAAACCTATAAAAGGCAATCCTCCAGCTCAGAATCCATACAGAGGACAGCAGCAACAAGATAATCAGGGTGCTAAGAACGAGTCTAACAAACTTGTGAAAACGATCAACACCCTGGTTAAGGAGCTACAGACTCAGCAGAGCATCAATGCAGCAGTTGCAGTTCCAGCTCCAGCTTCAGATCCAGCTCCTCAGGGAGACTCTCCGGGTACTGCACAGGTACCAGTGTTGAGAGCACCCCGAAGGTAAATCAGCCTGAAGATGCCACTGAAGCAAGTGGCCGGGTTGAGAGTATCTCAGAAGAAGTCCTTTCCAGTCTGACATTACAGTTTCAGCAGATGGATACTCCCTCAGAGCACATCGCACAGATGCAGTCTCAGACAGCACAACTGAAATCACAAAATAAGCTGTTGTTGTACAAAGGGAAAGTATATGGACAGAGTACTCATATATTGATGGATCCAGGAGCTACATCGTCTTTTATCGACAGACAGTTTGCTTCTCAGCTTGGTATTGCACCAACAGATTCCTCATCATCATTCTCAGTGGGATTGGCTGGAGGAAGCCAACTTACCTGTACATCCTATCTTCCCAATGCTACATTCACGCTGGGTAAGTATAAGGACACAGAGGATTTCTACATCATTGACATGAAACCCTTCACTGTCATCCTGGGTCAAGATTGGTTGGAGAGAAGAAATCCACACATTGACTTCCAGTCCAAAAATCTGACGATCACTAGGAAACACTCATCAGGTTCCAGTATTCGCACAGTGCTGTCCAGAGTTGAACAGACTCCAGGCTCAGATGACCTTCCTGAAATGGAATTGGTCAGTGCCACCACTATGAGAAAGCACCTGCGTCGTATACGATCTAGTGGGTCGGCTGAAGAAGCCGTAGCTTATCTCTTCTTTCTCTCAGAGGTCGATGGTGAACTGGTCATGACAGCAGCAGACTCAGACACCACTATGGAAGACCCAAAGGTCACAGCAGCACGTGATCAGATGAGGGAAGACTTTTCAGATATTTTCCAGGAGGATCTTCCAGCTGGCCATAGGCCAGAACGGTTTGAAGGTGGATATCATCGCATCAACATTGAACCTGGGCATAAGCCACCATCACAGCCAGTTCGTACCAGTCCAGTGCCTATGATGGAGGAGCTCAAACGACAGATCATCAAATATGTCGAACTGGGTATCTGATGGAAACACCGAAATGCTTCCAGTATAATTATATTGTTGATCAGACAATATGATTATATCTGATGACATAGCGCTAAGGCGTAGGGCGCTATGTGTTGGACTTGCACCTTGAGCGCGCAGGTTCAAGTCCCGTCTGGATCTCGTCGGGAGGTTGTTGCCCGATATAATTATATTGTCTGATCAACAATATAATTATACTGGAAGCATTTCGCTGTTTTTCTCTTAAGAGGGGAGATCTGTCAGGGTTATGACCGATGACATATGTGTCATACATATCATACGTGTCATACATGTCATACCATGTCATGTCATGTCGTGTCATGTCATATATTATAATGACAGACAGTCGTCAGTACGGTCGACTATGACATGTACAGTCATACCATTTGTCATTCACTCACCTTGAGTGACACCTGTCATCGAGAGGCCAGGTTGTGGCATCGAGATGACAAAGCAAGATGAAGTCTTGAAGAACCAAAGTGTTCGGAGAAAACTCATCTTCGCTTCAAGCATGTTCTGAACAAGCATGCGAGTATCATATGGCTTATTCGTTCAGCCGATACTGATTGTTCAACCAATGCCATGGGTTCACAACCCAATTGTGGTGGCATCTATGAGATGCGGGGCATTGCGTAAATGAGGTAGCATTGAGCTACAGCAGTCACTTCTGAAGAAGCACTGCACTCATACCCACACAGACGCTGCGTGAGCTATTAACGTTCAATAATAGCCTCGCTTTATATCATATATTATTTCGCTTGCTAGCGAAGCCCTAAGAGCCTCGCTCCCGCCCTTTTTCCAGCACAGATGTAGCCTCCCTCCACCTCCACCTCCTCTGCTGCTTCTTCGCCGGCACGGCCTTTTTAGAGCTCTGCGTTGTTTTGCCTTGCCGCGGTTTCCTAGGTTGATATGACCTAGATGAGCCCTTCGGGGTGCGCTATGAGGATGATTCCAGCTCCCTCTGTTCTTCAGTTGCCTGCTTGCAGGATTACAGCGGATTCATGACTTTGTCATTATTCTCAGCGTAAATGTTATATTATTATCGAGGGGACTCAAAGCCCCACACCCCGAAAAAGGGTGTCTCTTTTTCTTTTCTTTTTCTTTTCTTTTTCTTTTCTTTGCTCTAGATCGAATCTTAAGGTCACAACATACAAAACTTCCTTAAAATATTGTCACTTAGTGCCTTGGGACCACCACGTAGCCTACGCGGAGCAACAATAAACGAAGTTAGGGGTTAACACCTAAATGACGAATCGCTATACTGCTGGTACTGATGCTGTTTTCCAGGTAAGTGGTTTTCACGTTCCCGGCGATAACTCGAGTTCTAAACATCCATTTGCTACGATTCTTCGTCCACCTTATACAATGGAATCATGCGGATGCCATGGCACATGCTTCGACACTCTTCACCAGGATGGTGTACACGCTGCAGACGGCATTTATCACCGAGGACATTGGCTTCGCTCCGCTGTTCACGCTGGACAACTACTAACGCGGCCTTGCCCATCCGAGTGGAGGCGAACAATCTTTGTTTTCCACGCTCGAGCTGCTGATTGACCCGTATTTGCCAGCGGCAGACCGGATGGACTCATCAAATTCCGCTTTCCCGTCACACGGGAAGCGGGTCCTGTTGAAATTTGCGCGCCACATGCTGCCATCCGGAGTAATTCCGGCAGGTGTGGGGCTACTTACGATGAAAAGTTCAGGCCCTGGACTTTTTGGCCCTGAACTTTTTCTTCAGGGCCTGAACTTTTTCTTCAGGGCCGTAACTTTTACTTGAAGGCCTGAACTTTTACTTCAAGGTTTCAACTTTTTCTTCAAGGCCTGAGCCCCCCCCCCCTAATTAACACTCAATGTCAAGCCCACTTATTCGTCGCCCTGAACTTTTCTTGACCTGAACTTTCAATTAAAGGCACTCCATTGCAAGTTGTGCATGCCCCCCGTCCCTCCCCGCCCGCCCGCCCCTATCCCACCCTATACATATCGTATCGTTTATTAAGTGTACTCCAGGGCTCGTCATGAATACGATGACTACACTTGATTAGACCTCACTTGCGTCTAATCGTGACTTGACTAGTGGGCCTCGATGCCTAATCGTCACTTGACTAGTGCCCTATCACGTCTAATCGTGACTTGACTAGTACCTTGTCACGTCTAATCGTGACTTGACTACTCGGCCACCGTGAATAATCATCATGATTTGATTAATAATCATGATTAATTTGGGATTTGTAATTTTTCCGCACTGTTATGTCCCGATACCGATACCGCAATGCTATGGCCCGATCAGTAAACCCTATATATTTTCGGATTTTGTGAAGGGGATGCACTACACAATAATGTTGCGGTGTATATTAGTTTTCAGTAAAAGATTTTGAGCTTACATCGGAAACAATTTGTAAATTAGTTTTCGGTAATAAAGGTTTATCACCAATGATAGCACGTGGTTGTTTATCATATTTTCAGTTTAGGATCGGGCTATTCGCAAATCAAGTTTCAACAGGAAAGGCTGATTACACTAAAATGCCACAACAAATATCATAGTATTATATAGTCATGAGACAGCACGATACAAATTGCATACTACGTATGTATACATATCCCTACTCTGCACTTTCTTCTGCACGGTCTCTGCCACGATACTTGGAAAAATATCTCGCTTTGATATCCTTCAAAGGTGGCTTGTAGGCAGCTTTGTTGATACCGATAGACGTCAGCGTTCCCAAGTAAGATGGATCCAAGTTAGGATCTGATAGATATCCCGCTATGGAGAAAACTTGCTCACAATTCGCCTCGTGCGGAAGATGGGAGCCATGTTGCATAAAAACAATAAGGTGCAAAGGGAACTCTTTCCTTAATTGCCAACACATAAAAAATTCGTTGAGCAATCCATCTTCACGGAAGAAAGGCTGCGGGCGCTCACTTAAAAGACTTTCCCACCGACGAATCTCATTCTGTACAGGGTCGTCAAGCACCGAACCCGCAGTCCTTGCTTGAGACAAGCCCACTGCAGTCAAACCTCGAAAAAGGCCACCTCCCAGCTTCTGCTTCTTAGCCTGTGTATAAGTGGCACGTGATATTCCCGCAGCGGTGGGTGCATTCTTCTCCCTGATCACTTCAGCTTCTCGCAGGGCACTCAAATATAGCGTTTTTGCCAACTCATGTTGTGCAGGTGACAAAATTGTTTTGCTTTCTGCTTGCTTTGTCATGTAACACTGAATGAGGCGAGAGTTGGGGGGACGAAGTGTAAAAATACGGGACTCCAGCTCATCTTTCATAATCTCACGCGCACTCGTTATTAGCGTGCTGAGATCTTGAGCAGCCCTAATCTCTGAGGTTCGACTGCGGTGGGCAGGCTGCAACGTTTCTGGGAACTGCTTCACTTCCAGAGTTGCCGCTTCATTGCAGAAGTTTTCTTTCAAGTCATGCAAAAGGATCATTGCCTGACTGCCAGTACAAACACCACTGTGCTCAAGAGTATCTTTGATAGCATAAGGATATGACAAAAAACCCTCTAGCTCTTGACTCCTATCCCAATCTGACAGGTCGAGTCCGATTTCCGAAGCTGCAACCGCGACCCCAACCTTGCTTCCCTCCTCCGATTCATTCGTTTCGACGATCGCCTCCTTATTCTGGCGATTTTCCTGCTTATATGCTTGCAGACACGAGTCGATTGCAAGCCGCAGAACGCAGTTCTTTTGAAGCTGAACAAACTGGTTACCCCAACGTGTAGTGGCAGTCTTTTCCAAGCTAAGAATGCTGGCTTCAGGGATATTCGCACTCGACTGTGTTTTCCTAATTGACTTCCCAAAAGAAAGAGATTGATGGGTGAGTGTGACTATCCGGTTGTGCTTCTTCAACAGAACCTTGGAGTCCTCATTCTTTGTCTTTGCTCCAGCTAAACCAATACTACTGTACAACACCGATCGTTGTAGCTGGTGCAAGATGCAGGTGTAAACTTTCTCGGAAATTTCAGCAATCAAGCTCAAACCACACTGTCCATCCGCTGCGCCATCAGGGGTTACGCCACTAACTGCCGCATAAGGGATTTCAGCGCGCTTGATGAGCACTCCCGCAAACCAAATACGAATGCTATCGCCTGTCTTTGAGGTCAAAGGAACCACGTCAAAGTCCACAACCTCAGTGCGCAAAAGTATTTGAGCAGAATCGCCATCTTCATCTCCTGGACCGGGAACCACACAGGTGGTATGCGAAACAGCAACAAAAACAGTGTGGGTAGCAGTGTCAACCCACATATCCAATTGCAACCCAAGACAAGGACCACCATTGAACTTTCCAATATGCCGCAGCGTCCTAGAAATCCGCTCCTCCCGCTGAAGTTCTTGAACGCACACTGCTAGCCGCCGCAAGGTTTCTGCGTGAGGGAAAGCTGCACGCGTATCAAACCCCCTAACATACTCGCGAAATTCATCTTCTGTGGTCAAGTTGAATGACAAACCCTTCGTGCGCAGCCACAGTAAGTCAACATGGTGGCTGAAAGACTCTGCAAAATTGTAAATCTTTCAGGGCAGAAGTCCTCTCCGGAGGCCTTTCGGCCAGTTTTCGAGAAAGCATTTGTTTTTTCTTGTTTTGACGTCTTTTTGCATACTTAAGGGTCAAAATTCTTTCGGCCAATCTTCGGCCAAACCCTCTTTTTGGGAGACTCTCTCGGCCAGGGGCCGGTCAATCGCGACAGGACTTCTCCCCTGAAATCTTTACTTGCTCACCGTCGATCTCGACATACTTGCTATTGTTACTGTTAATGTCTAAAAGAGCCTCCTTGTGACGTTCACACTTTTCAGCTCTCTCGCGAACATGTGTAACTAAATTGCTCGTACTCACAGCTTTGACATCCTTATGAAACAACGTACGTTTGGTTCCACACTGCGTGGTGCGTGCCATCACTGTTAGGAATTGTGCATACAAACTGCGCTGAAAACTGCCCAGACTTGGGACCCATCTCGCATAAGTCATCGGACAAAACTGTGAAGTATTTGTAAACCTCAGCATAAGGAAACGCGAGATTAGGATAGTCAGGATGGCGTGCAGTGCGTTTCTCACAGTCAGTTTGCGAAGAAAGCGCCGCTGGAGGCTGAGGTTTGTCTTCAGGCGAAAGAGGAAAGGTGTCGTAAAAATATTCGAGAAAAGGGCTGGGATATTTCATCCAGAAAATTTCACCGCTAGCGTCGCCCTCCTCGAGGCTACCTGTGCCTGTGGGACCCATTTTCTGTAACTGGAAAGCTTGTGCAAACGTTGGCTCGCCAGGAAATTTATGAGCGGCTGAAAAGTCACGGATCGTGCACAGGAAAACGGTTCCTTTTTCTTCCTCGGTCATCCGACCAGAAGCAAGTGTCCAAAATGAACCCGGAATTTCAACTTGCTTGCCTATGTGCTCGAGCGGTTTTTTGAGAAGCGGATATTGTACTATTCCCAGGGTTGATTGCTTTGACCTGACGGTTGCACTTGATTTCTTTTTGAGAGGCATCTGTCGATACGTACGTAAATATCACTATCACGTGAAAAAGAATGAGTACTATCACGTGAAACTGAGGTATGCCCTGGGATCCACGACTGGAATTCAAGTCTTTGTAAAACCTAAACATAAAATAGTCGGCCGGCGGATGTCGCTTACCTTGGTCAAAGCCGCATCCGTCACGTCGACGTGTTGCGCGTGCACACTGACAGGTCGGTCGCCATTCCGATTCGTTTATTCATGATTTTTATTCAAGTCATGGATAATCGATGGCCAAGCTAATCGTGGCTTGACTAGTACCCTGCCACGTCTAATCGTGACTTGACTAGTACCCTGCCACGTCTAATCGCGACTTGACTAGTGTGACCCGGTGACTAATCGTGACTTGATTAGTCGGGGAAAAAGCCTAATCAAGCATTTAATCATGATTACTAGTCTATTCATGACGAGGCCTGACTGAACGGTGGTTTATTAACTTCCCCTTACTTTTTAATCCTGATGCAATATACCATATATGAACATAGTGCACCAACGAAGTAAATTCCTCAACAATAAAAAGAGGGGAGAAAGTACCGATTGCTGTATGAGCTGCCAGTCAGTCAGATCCAGCTGAAAGTCGCGGTACGTGGAGCCGATCTCGTCAGTGCTGAGCTTCAACTGGAGAGACTCCACGTCAAACATCTGGAGAGCAGTCTGCTGAGGCGGGAACCATTCCCACTGAAGATAGGTGCTATTCCAACGGACGGCCACCGATCGGGGAGGCTGAGTAGTCGGAAGCTGATATTTAGTTTGGCAGCAGTGCAGGCATGCCAACCCGAGCGGAGAACGTCGGAACAAAGCTGCAATGCCCTTCGTTTTCACGTGCACGGCGTTGATCTTGTCGACAGCCAGAAATGCGATAACGCATCGCTGACCAACATGAGCTGGGCAAGGAGAGGTCTCAAACTCCGAGAGACCTTTCTGAACATTGCTGGCACCGTCGGCAACCGCCTTGTGCAAACAGTGACGAACGGTGTCACAGACCTCCTCTTCACAGTCAGCCGTGGCCTCAATAAACTTGCCAATGCCGATGTGAGCAAGGGCCCTCTTGGTCGCCAGCTCGATCTCAATGCCAGTATGGGCAACCTCGCCAAACGGGACAGCTCGAACGAGGACTTCAGATATGCAGGTGGTGCCAGCAGCCCAAAAATACAGCAGGATCCTCAACAAGGCTATACCGTTCTCGGACCAAATGCCAATAGCTGCGAACATGCAACGAAGGTGCCCGTCAGTAAAAGAGCTGCATTATCGAAATTGTTATGCAAGGCAGTGAGAGGGCAAAGTGACAAGTGAAACGCACAGGCAAGCACAAAGAGGACAGCCGGGAATACCTGTGGAAGGAAGTACGGCAGTCTTGATCAAAGCGGCGACCTTATGCCGATCGTAAGCAAGGGCTTTCCCAGAAAGACAACAAAGCTGGCGGACAACGTTGTGCTTGGTGGGCATGGTGTAAGCTCCCTCGGAAGCAAACAGCAGGACATCAGATAGCTCCGTGTCACGTTCAGGCAAACTCATAGGTCGTGCGGGTTTGCACAACCAATTAACAACTTTTCGAGTCAGCGTATCACGTTTCCCAGCCGGCCAGACAGCAGCGTTGTTCGTGATAACAGATTGAACGCGGGCAGTCGCATCCTCGGACGGGTCTTCATTCAGCTCGGCTTCGAACTCCGCGGCTTCCAGTTCTGCAAGATGTGGCTTGTGAACATATGAAAGATGCTGGCGGGCGTTGGTGGTGTTCGTGGAGGATGCCAATCGTGCGTTGCACTTCTCAATGGCACATCGGAGTCCGACAGGCATGCCAGTGGTGGGACGGATAATCTCGTTGAACAGCGAGTCAGCGACCATACCTGCCACAGCCGAAAACAAATGCGGTCAGCAAACAACGAATACAACGAGGGAGGTTCATTAGCAGGCATGGGTCGGTATGTCAGCGGTGGCACGATATGAATGCAGACTCACGGCCAGTCGCACCTTCGCAACACGCCGACCTCGCATGGCAGGTCGAAGGATCTCTTCGGTTTCACCATCATCTTCAGTAACATCATCTTCTGCAGTGGAAGGGGACGGGGAAGGCTCTACAGTCGCACCAACACCAGCGCTACTGGTAGCAGCGACAACAACAAGGGTGTTTGCATTGACTGGCGACTTGCGTCTGCGCTTGCCAAGCTTAAGGGGCTCAAGTTGTGACTTATCATTTCTAAACTTGGCGATATCGTCCTCCAGACCGGCCAGGTTCTCGATCGGCTCCCACGTGTCGTGAGCCTGACTGTAACCTTTCCAACGAATGAGCCATTCCTCCACTGTACGATCGCCTGATTTGGACAATCGCTCGGCTAAAATGCACTCGACATCGTAAATGTTGTCAGCGTTATCACGATGATCGAACTCGTGATTGGGCGTACGTTTAATCGGTCCCTTGCCAATAATGGGGGCTAGCCTACTGTTATTGGTCGAAGGCTTGCTTTTCTTAGATGCACGCTTACCCATGATGAGAGAGTTCTGATGAGTAGTTGGACTGATAATGGCTGCAGTCCTGTTGTTTTATATGGTGGTGATAGCTTGGTGGTGGTGAGCCCGTGACAGCCAAGGTTTTGAAAATTCAAATTTTCGCTTCTCGCTGGCAATCCAGCGAGAAGGATCTCAATTCGACCAAAATATCAAGCCGCAATATCAGACCATGCCATCAATCGGGTGGTCGAACGTGGTGACCAAATCGATTTTCGGTGACGTTCATGACGGCAAACCGATTAATCGTGTATATGCGATTCTAAGGTGAAATCTTGAAAACCGATTCGATTGGTGTATATTACCCACCGTAACCGATTTGATTCCTGTACCCAATTTCACACAACCGATTTGATTAGTAATTAGTCCAGGGTGGGAACCGATTCGATTATAATTTGTCACAGCACCAAACCTATTTGATTTGTAATTAGTCCTGAGTAGAAACCTATTCGATTCCTAATTTGTCATAATCGCAAACCTATTCGATTCCTAATTTGTCATAATCGCAAACCTATTCGATTCCTAATTTGTCATAATCGCAAATCGATTCGATAGGGGTATACACTATTAAATCACTAATACACTAATAATTCCTCGACTAATCGATTCCCATCCTTGGTTCTCCCGGGCGGAGGGTGTTACAAAGATGACTTCTCAGATGTTTGTTAGTTTGTATTATTGCCATTGATAGCCCTATGAGCCAAAGACTTTCCTGCTCATGACTGGAGTGGGACGCAGAGAAAGATTGCAAGATGGTACATCAATGTCCTTCCTGAGAAGAAGATCATTGACAGAAAACTGAATTGCACAGGAGTTGACTCCGAGATCTGGCAGGAAGTCCTGAGTGAAAGGAAGCTTGTCATTCCCGACAGCCTCTGCCCGCGGCCCCTCCCGCAGGAGACCCAACCGAGTGCCCACCCAACAACATACTACGGGGGACACTGTGACACGTCCTGCACGAACAGGGACAACAAACCATTTGTAGGTGGCTACTATCCAAATTAACAGTCCCGTTTCACAAGGACTAAGAGTCAACAATCAATATTGGGCATCGTTTGTGGCCGATGGGTCCCAAAGTGTGTTTCCACATCATATTTATGGGTCAAAGCAATACTAAAATATATTGGTACACGCCTCAAGTGAGTATAGTGTTACTTTTTAATGCGACGCTTTTGGGGTGTATTTCTGCGGTTTTCGATGAAAAAATCCCAGTTCTTTCACAAGGACTAAGCTATGTGCTGTGCTACCTAATTCCTTAAAGGTTCCATGAAAATTCGGAGACCCATGTTGTCAAGTTCTCGAGCGGTTCTTTCTGCAGTGTCTTGTCAAAATTCTGATCCGAGGTCATCTCGGCCTTCAAAATATCGGTTGAAGTAGCATGAATGCCGAATAAATTATATTCCGGCGAATGACAAGAAAACATGGAGAAAAAAACACGTACCCCCATGGGAAACCTCAACTGTGGCGGTCAACATGCATGCCACTTGACATCGTAGGACGGACCCTACCAAACTTCAAGTCGTGACGGAATTTCCGCCGGGGGGCAAGCATATCGGAGCTCGTTAAGGCATCGGAAAAAGTGATTGGAAAGTCGGTCCTTGTGAAAGGACTGTCGGTAATTACCGAATCCTGTCACAAGGACTGCCGGATAGTAGCCATAGGGACTGTCACATGGCCCAAAGAACTTACATTGATGGGTTATCTTCCGAAGCATTTTGGACAGGTTCTTAGCACCATAGGGTTCCATCAGAGAAGACTGAAGCCAATCCTCAAGAAGCTTCCAGGTTGTGCAGATACCACACTCGCATAAGACGTGACGCCTTCCTTAATGGTCATGCTAGAGTCGAGAACCAAGACCCTCTCAGAATCACACTTAGCCGAATTACTGGTATCACAGGAGAAGAAGTTGTTGAAAGAGCAAACATGTTTTTCTCAACCTCCCCAGAATGATTATCATCTCCACCCCTTCTCCTCACTCTCATGAATACTTGATTAACACCTCGCTCCTCCTCCCCCCTTTGGTAGGAGGGGTCCCCCCGCCCCCTCTACCTTAGCTCGCCCCCTCCACCCCTCACACTCCGCTCCCTCCACCCCGTCTTCCCGACCCTCCACCACCGTCCCTCCTCCGCCTCGCTTCCGCCCCTTTTTTCCATCACAGATGCAGCCTCGCTCCACCTGTTGGATATACCCCTAGGACTCGGGATATATTCACTCAGTGAAGGTTTTCTCAGAATGTAATAAAGTTGATAAGTTAACCCGATATAACGGGCATAAACAGTTAGGGTTCGGGTTCGGGTGACAGTCATACACACTACTATAGGAAGAGTCACAAAGCAAGCGGTGTGACTGTTCCAGCACACCACCTAGTGTGGTGACTGGCTAGCCGAAGTGGAAACCTGTGAACAAACACCATCTATAGCGGTGGAAATTGGGCTCTGAGGGAAGGCCTGTCCTTTCTGGCAGGGCGGTTCCCAGTCAAGAGTTGCAAATCTGAAACCGGTCCGTGATCGGACCCCTCTGCACATACAGCTACGGTCAATCTCACTGTGCAGGAGCGGCATGATTAACCTCCTAGCCACTAGTTGGCGGTGGCACTGCTGTGCCAGTCCGCAGCACAGCCATGGTGCCGTGAATGGAAGTTGTCGATGCCGTGTTTGAATCATTCGTGGAGCCAGAAAAGGAATCTGAATTTTGTCGATCGTCGTGCACAGCCGCATGGTCTCCAGAGCTCTGCTCCTCGTCATCGGACGAGTACGGCGGTGGCGGGTAAGGTGGTGACTGTGGAACATAATCAGGGTCGAGATTATACAGCCATGGCGGCCGCGGGACATTGCGGAGAGTGCGGAACCCCTGTCGCAGCTCCCGATACCGCGTCTGCCGATGCGGCGGAATAGCAGCCGGCGCCGCAAAAGTGAATGCAGGCTCGTTGTTGGTTGTCTCGGCAGCACCACCGACCTCCAGGCCGGTGTGGTCCGGTGCACATGCCTCGCCAGGGGCGGCAGCTGTGAGTGGCGCCGCGGTGGCGCATACACAAAAGAACGCACAAAGCATTACCGCAATCGCCGAAGAGCGGGCAAACCCCCAAGGCGGTGGACCGCATCCCGGACGAGATGCTGTAGGGCGCGGGACCGCATCCTCACCGGCAATAGAGTCACACCCAGCTGCAGAGTCGTCTACGTCGCCGTCGCAAGAGTCGGTCTCCGACTCGGCATGCATGTACCGCATCGCGTGATCGAGAGTCCCCCCATCCGTGCGATCTTGTCCGCAAAGCAGAGGTCGGGCTCGTGCGCGTGCATGGGGTCCACCGGCATCATGTCACCGGTGTCGGACGCCTCCGACTCGCCCGGGTAAACATGCTCGATTGCCGCCGGCGGTGGAGCCGGCGGTGGGTCCCCCCGGACATGCGTGCACGCGGCAGCCGAGATCCCGCTCTCGACACCACCGACCGTGAAGCCGCCCATGTGGGTGGCAGGCTGGCAGTAGGGCAGGAATTCCTGCAACGCACCGTCTTCCCGCTCCGGCTCGATCCCGAAGGAACACGCCGAAACGCCGTCGAGCATCTCCGGCTTGCCCCCTGCCAGAAGGCAAAGCGCATCGAACCGCGCGCCGTCGTGCTCGTCCATGGCCGCCTGAAACTGCTCCGCCAGCAAGTCGTTCTCGATGTCACCGAGGGAGAAGCTGTGGAAGCTTCCCCCAGCTCCATGCTTGCCGCCGTTCGGGCAGTCACGGTGCCAGTGCCGCGACTCGTCTTTCTTGCACGTCGAGTTTTGGCAGAATGGGATGAAGTCACCGCTCCCTTTGTGGAAAGCAACGCGCTTCCTCACCTGCGACTGCGGCCAGTTCCCCCCCGTCGGGAGGTCACCTGCTGCAAAACGAACACCGGAGCCTCCTCCCCCGTTGCCGATCTTGTTCTTGTCCGCCCACGGGGTAAAACCCCGCCCGTTGACCTTGTCCGTGAGGACCTTCAGCTGCCGCTTCACGTCGAGGATGATGGCCGTGAGGTCGGACAGCTGCGAGGTGTCGCCGTCAGTGGCCACGGCTGCCGCGGACAGGGTGAACGAGGCGGTGTGCGTACCGGCTGCAACGTGCGTCGGGCGTAGCACTCGAGGACCCATTGCTGAATGGTGAGGAGGTCCACGGCCGCCCGCTGCTGGTGTGTGAAGAGTCGCGACACCACCGGCGCGTAGAATCCTGGGTCCAGCGCCGCGAGGAACAGCTCCTTCACCTCGTCATCGTCGAGAGTGTTGCGCCTCTTGGCAGACCGTAAGGCCGCGTTGAAGTCCGTGATGGACTCGGACGGGTCGGTGTGGGCCTTCAAGCGGACGCCAAGGAGGTCCGATGTCCCCTGGTGGAAGGGTGCAACGGAGTCCAGTAGACGCCGTGCGAGCTCCAGCAGGGCTCGCTTGCCGTCCAGAGGGTGCAAGGTCGCAGACGCCTCGAGCCAGTCACCCGCTGGAGAGGCGGGACACACAATGAGCTCGAGAGTTGAGAAGAGGAGCTTGTTGGCCTCGGGACGTACGGCCAACGTGGAGTCCTCCAAGTCGAACATCGGCGCAAACAAAGCATCCTGCGCCTCGAAAGCCTCCTGGAGAGCAGGCACCAGCTTGGAGAGAAGCACCTGCGCGTTGGACTCCGTCCCCGTGAATCGATCATGCTTCTCACGGAAACATTTTCGGATCACGTGCTTCGCCACGCTCTCGTCGAAGCGCTCACGGGTGAGAGTGCGAACACCCGCCAAGAAAACAGCTTGAGCGGAGTTCGCAGCCGGAACACCAGTAGTTGCCGGCGTAGCCGGCGTGACGGAGTTACGGGCAGCAGCGGAGTCGAAAATCGTAGCTAAAGAGCGTCGGCGAGACGCCATACTTGATGTCAATCTAGTCGCAACCATGGTGAAAGAGACTGTAGAGACGAAGTGAGGGAAAATGGGACGAGGTGCGGAAGGAGCGGCGGCCAAAAGTCGTAATGCGGTTGTCGAGGAAAATAAGGGAAAGCCGTGGCGTAAAAAAACTCCCCACGTGCATGTGGATGCAGAGTGACGCGACCAAGGAAAGTGGTGTCGGATCCGACCAAAATCTCCAACGTCAACCAACGCGAAGCGAGGAAAATGAAGTCCGCCTCGTGCACAAGCCTCCCGCAAATCCAATCAACCAGGCATCAGCTAGGCCATACCGCTCCGCCGCGCCTCTAGCGGAGCCCCTCACTCCATCTCAAGCGTCGCTGTTTAGCCAGACATGGCTAAAATTCGCAGTGTCTAAATAAAGAGTGGGGCCAAACCTGTTGGATATACCCCTAGGACTCGGGATATATTCACTCAGTGAAGGTTTTCTCAGAATGTAATAAAGTTGATAAGTTAACCCGATATAACGGGCATAAACAGTTAGGGTTCGGGTTCGGGTGACAGTCATACACACTACTATAGGAAGAGTCACAAAGCAAGCGGTGTGACTGTTCCAGCACCACCTCCACCGCCTCTGCAGCTCTGCTGCTTCTCCGCCGGCACGACCTTTTATCGCTCTGCGTAGGTTTGCCTTGCCGCAGTTTCCTAGGTTGATCTGACCTAGATGCGCCTTTCGGGGCGCGCTATGAGGATGATTCCAGCTCCCAACTCCCTCAGTTCTTCAGTTGCCTGCTTGCAGGATTACAACGGACTCATGACTTTGCCATTATTCTCAGCGTAAATGTTATATTATTATCATTGGGGGTTGAAATCGGTCTCTCCGTGACTCATCCGGGAAAGCTCAGAAGCGAGGAACTTGGGATTTTGAGACGATCGGCAAAAATTACTCTAGCTAAACGCGCAACCAAGGATGCAAATGAGCGCGCGCGCGGCGGATGGGCCGCCGGCGCGACTTTTGACTGTAGACCCTGCGCCGCGTCAGCGGTTGGGCGGTTGGGGAAAAGATTGTCGCCCCGGGCGGCTGGGCGCCTGGCGGGTGGGCAAGAAAATAGACGCCCCGTCGGTAGAGACGCCATCGCGCGATCGAATTCGATTCTGACGTTTTTGCACTGTAAAAAGTGTGTCACGCGCGGATGTTTTCTTTCCCATGCGATAATTTCTGAGTTTCACTCACGAGGGGTACTGATAACTGGCGGCAGTGTGTTGATGCGTTAACTGCGCCATTTCGAAAGGCCAGTCAGCGGACATATAGTGCAAACCGTCACGCTCTTGCGATTCCATAGCAGTTTTCAAAAGTAAGATTGCCCTAGTGGGCTAAGAGCTCGCTCTTGAACTTATAAAAATTGGGAAATTTGTGATTTGGCGGACATCCATCAGTCGTGGGTGTCCGCACGTGGTCGCTAACTATTGTGGGTAAACTTGCCTTCACTTTCAGCAAGGTTTTACACGACTAGGTCCACGCGCGCAGTTAACGCAGCCGTGCAAGCATGCATGGGTGCATCTCCGCCAAGGACCTCTTAAACGCGGTCCGTACATTCTCTTCGCATTTCATCGGGAACACCTCTACGAAGTTTGGAAACTTCACAAAGGTGACTTAGCAAGGTTATTTGAGCGTTTACACGCTGAAGTAACCTTGCGATAGCGCTATTTTCAAGCATCCCGCTCATCGCTCGTGTCCGAAATGCCACGAGTAATCTTCGAATAGCGTTAGCGCTACTCCGATTGAAGCAGCTGGACTTCACGGAAGTGTAAACTACACTCCTTATATATTCTATCTAATATGTGTTTGATGTGTATGTATTAATGTTCGCATCATATTCATACAGGGCTGCAAGCCAAACGGGGCCGAAAACTGAGTTTCAGAGTCTAAACAAAAGTCAAGATGGAACAAAAACGCACGGTGCATGGCTCGAGTTCCGAATGACGCCCCTGAAATCGAGAGCTCAGGAGCTTCTGAAATCAGGATGGCCAATGAAAATCGAGGATTCGTTTTTGCAGATGTCCTTGGAAGTGGAAATTTGGAATTTCAGCAGTGAGCCCGTGACACACAGCATCTCAGAGATCTGAATCGAAAATTAGCACGTGCTTCCTTAACAGTGCAGAATCTTGGAAAAAACAAAATCAAAAAAGCCTCACCTTACATATGGGCCCAAACGTCAGAAAAAGGGGTTAAAATAGGGGTACAAATCAGTAAAAATGGCGATCTTCCCCTGAAAATCACATACCGATGATATATATATTCTTCATCAGGGTGATCGAACGGACATTTTGATACCCAAAAAGTTACGATCGGACGACTTTGATCTGGCGGTGTGGCGTCACTACCGTCGGCAGTTCGCTGGAAACCCCAACTACATCCTAGATCCTTGCGCTCAACTCAACCCTCGCCCGTGCAAGCTGCATCGCACGGCTCTCCTATATGCTTATTGTAGGGTACGGCTACGCGGTCACAGTAGAGACGGGGCGTGTGCCGTGTTTATTCCCCTTAGTTTATTCCCCTTGTGACACTCGCGTTGTCGGGGTCAAGCTTACAGTAGGCCTGTAGCTGATGGTCAACCCGGACTCGTGTGACTATCCGACCCAAATTCGGACGGTGACGATTTCTTCTGAACGACGATGGCTCGTGAATTGAATTTGAGCGAGTACTTGATCTTGTATCGGACTATCGGTATGTCTTGCAGTGCAATATTGAAATCTCAATATCACATATGATTCATTCGATTCCATTCGTTTGAGCGGGTTTATCTCTTCCGTTCTGACAGGTGAACAGGACACTTCATTATCTCGACATATTCCACTATAGTATGAATGCTGTATGCTTGCAAATCTGGCTGTAGAAAAGCCCTCGCGTTCTGCGTGCAAAGTTGCGTTCAAACATATATAGTGTCCGTTTCCTCTTGAAAATCTGTTGTACTTTCACTCACGCTGAATGGCCCAAGCATGGAAATGTGCTTGACAACTGCTTTTAAAACACAAGTCTCGGTTCCGTTTTGCTGTCGTTGTGTGTAGCATGTACGACACCAGCAGAAGTGCGCTAACGTGGACGGTGAACTTACGAGAAATGGACTAGACGCTTTGAAACCACGTACGCGAAGTGCACTGGGAACTTTTAACTCTGTAATCTTTTGCTGGAATACAAGTTGTCCATCTATCACAGACACTCAGAAACTTTCTGTGAAGCTTTCGTAAGAAGTTGAGGCGTGGAATAAGGTATTCGATGTCTTGCCTTTATACGCGGAGCCCATTTACAACCAAGCAAAACGAGGTGGCGATTTTACTGGAGGGGGGTCTCATCGATCGGCAGGCACGCTCCCTGCCATAAAACTAATGTGTATTCGTACTTGTTTCTTAAACGCGAGTTTGACGCTCAGCTGCCCCTGATTCGTGCGGAATCGTACATCATAGGTGGGAGACGCGTTGCCGCATCAGCTCAACGGGCGAGTTGCCTCAGAGAAATGGGAGCACCTGATTCAGGAGCTTGCGAATATCAGCAAGCCTATAAGGTAGGCCGGGATCTCGAGAAGTATATTTACTCGGGACTCGAATTATCCCGCAAAAACCGACACCTCCCAAAGTTGGCTCGTGCACCCGCTCGTTTCGTTTGGATCTTTGGCACGCAGCGAAGCTCACAGGTTTGCTGATGCTTTCATACCTGTGTGACCTATACCTCGGTGAACGCATTGCCGGCAGAGGACGCACCTTGATTCCAGGCATGCTATCTGAAGAGGCAGTGGTGCTGCGTCATTCTGCGAGTGAATATAACTTTGCTGCACCGTGTTTTTCAGGTGGAAGAATGCGATGGCTCTGGGTGGCCTCATTCCCCTCCTGGCGGGGTTGGTCCTCCTGTACCTTATTGGTCCGCAAAGCGGGCCCATCCTTATGTCCCTTGGAGGGCTGTTGTTGTCGGCTTGGAGCAGCTATAGTCGGTGGCAGTCAAGGAACGAACATATAAACAGCATGAAGGAGCTGGTCAGCGGAATCCTAGGGGTTTCCTTGGCTATAGTGAGGGCCTCTTCTCTTCGCCGTGGACTTCACGTATCTTGACCCTTTCCGTGTGAACACCTGTTTGATCCCTGTCGTTATATTCCGTTAATGACGCGACTCCGCCCTGTGCTTTTGCCGTAACCATCTCTGCTGGAATTGTGGATTGCCGCCGTTGATGCGAACCTGACCTATGCCTTTTGTGAACTCTTGTTGCCTCTGTATTGTAGGCGTGTTTTCTTGCCGCTGTATTGGAGGCGTGTTCTGCTGCCGTAGTGTGACAGCCTGTGATTCATTCCTCCCTTGCGTCTTACAACCTGCGATTGCCGTCTGACAATATGCTTTTCGCCGCCTACCACCTTGTGCAGCCCTGCTTGGCTTTAACTTTCGGTATCTCACTGTTCACCCCCCATTCCCGGATTGGCCATTGGTGCATTTGTCACTATGAAGTTCACCGCCCACCGCCGTGTGTAGCCTCCGTGCTTTTTACACTCTGAATTTTACTTCCCATCCCCTGGTGCAGCCAACCTTGGACTTGACAATCTGTGCTACGCCACCAACCGCTGTGTGCAAGCCCTTCGTTTGTAAAAAACTCTGTACTATGTGCCGCCTGTTTCATCAAAAGGCGCTCCGTGACTTCAACGCGATGTTTTTTGCTACCTACCCCTCTGTGCAGTTCTCAACTGCTTCTACCCCCTGCATTTTGCCGCCCGCCCCCTTTTGCAGCTTTCCGCGGCTGCGACACTCGGTATTTTCTGTACACGGAGTGCTCTGTGGATGTTCCTGTGTACCCTTGTAGTTGCCAGTCCATACTCATTTCGATAATTTGCTTTAGCTGATTACATCCCAACTGTTTGGTGCCACTTCTTACCTTTACGATGCATGCACCCATCGCCACAGAATGCGAGAATCTGAGTCGGACTTCTGAAGATTGAGATTTTGTGTGCCGTGCCTGCTGTGCGGCTGGTGTCCCTGACTCGGTGCGGCTTTTGTGGGATGCAGGACGGTGTTGCGCTGAGCCTGCAGAGGACAGACACCTGTTGCGGATTTGCATTCATGGCGCAGTTTGGGGTGATGCTACAGCCAGCCTCAGAGAGAACCTCAAGCGGACAACCGAGCCCACGTGGAACCAACAACACCCCTCGGAACGAGCAAGGTGGATTCATACCGAAGGTGTATGTGGACGAGGGGCATGCACTCGAGGTGTCCGCGCCTGGCTTGGAAATTGTGCATCGAGCTGGGAATGCTCAAGTTGTAACAGGCCAAGTGTCACACCCTGAAAGCATCCTGGCAAATGATGAGATTTATGTCACCAGCGGGGACACCCGTGGGCCTCTAACGTTGCAGAGGGACATCGAGGGGAAGGCGGCAGACGCCTTCCTGTTCCGCTTATTTTCCCCGACGAAGCCACCTCAGCATCCTTCGCCCGAAACACAAGTGTAGGTGTAAAGCTGAAGGTGCTAGAACCCCAATATGCATAAGACAGTTGCTGCTTAATTTAGAAGCTAATGCGTTAAGTCCCTATATGACTCTACATATATCATGTGTTAGCACTGTGCAATATATCATGGCTGTAGGCCTTTTTTGCCGAAAACGCCCTTAAAAAGTGGGATAAGACGAGGCGAACTTTCTTCTCACAATAAGAGTGTATTGCAATATGTGTGACAGACATCTGAGCTGAGTGGTGGAAATAATAATAGACTAAGTTCATATTCTATGACCTGCCAAAGGGCTTTCGGTATGGTATTATTATACTGGTTTGAATGGAAGGATTAACATGGTACAGAAATTAATAATCACAATAAAAAGGTTAGAAGTTTGTGTACACCATGCTAAAACAGTAATGCTAAAACAGTAGTTGAAGTCAATTCAAGCTACAATAAAAAAGATACGATCTGACCAATAAATAAATGTCGGCCCGAAATTTTCGATAAGCTAAGAAAAAACAAAATAGCCAAAATATGTCCCCCCACGTCCACAACCAGGAGTCGATATGTAAGGCCCACCAACACCACCTATCGAAGCCATCAAACCGAACGTAGGAAGCGGCATAAGCTCAACACAAATACACGCAAGCAAAGCGAAGCCAGGCACCATTCCACTCGTCCAAGCCAACGAACCACTCACTGGGGCATCACAAGATCTGAACCGCCCCATCGACCACCACACGCGAATGAAAAATTACAAAGCAGTGAGAACGCATGAAGTGGGGCCCATAACCTACTGAGATATCCCCAAATGGCATATCTCACTCGGAATGCAACAGTCAGGGCAGGTTGGCACCTATACAAATATGCGAGAGATAAACAGAAACAAATGAGAAACTTAGGTCTGAATCGAGTCCATCATACTCTTGATCCAAGCTTCTACACATTATATTAGTATAAAGTCGGTTCTGGTTCCTGTAATTTCACGTGCAAAGGGTTCTAGAATCAATTGCACAAAAGCCGCGCAACAAAGCAGGCATAGTTCCCGCTCATGCAAGATAAGTATTGTTCACTTAAATGCTAGACCATGGATCAGCGAGAAAAACGGCTGCTTCCAGCTACTTCACATAGCTATTGAACCATGCCGCAGAGTCTGGCAGTGCAGAGGGCCTTAGCCAGCTGCAGTGCTCCTAAAAAGAGAGAGTATCTATACGGATACAGGTATTTTCTATTCAAAGTTAGGCCGGCTGCCACGGCTCTTCCCACCGGCCATGCCAGTATTTGTTTTCCCTGAAGGTGAAGCTGGGGGTTCCCCACCCTGCAGTAACAATTCAAAACAGAAGTCAACAAAATGAAGAAACAGCCTGCTTTGAGACGTTCACGAAGCCACTGAGGCTGCTCATTTTATGAAAGCAAGAGCTGCTCTTTTACCTTAGCTGTCTTCTTCTTTCCTTTCCTTCCAGATTTTTCAGTGATTTGCTGCGAGGAGTTCTTGACATAACCACGGTCGGGAACATCCATTGCATCTTCCACATCGCTGCCGTAGTCCTCAGAGTCCTCCTCCTCACTGTCATGGGTGGGCGCTGTGACCTCAATACGACTGTTGTGTTGCGGCAAATCAGCTTCAGCGTTTGCCTTGTATGTGGCCAGAGCCTGTCGCACAGCCTCGTCATCGCCACCGAGCATTTGTAGTGTTTTCATCAACTTCTTCTCTGACTGAGCCAGAACATCGACCACGGTGTCGTCTGTCAAGGGGATATTGGGCTCATCAATAGCAATTCCCTCAAGTTTGTCCTTCAAGTGCTCAATCCCAGCCTGCAACATACACACACATTCAGGCACTTGAGTCGTACGAACGCAGAAGAAACAGACCAGCTAGCAACACAAAACACAACAACGCGCTTCACCTTCATGGCGACGAGGATCTTCGCCACCTTCTCATATTTGATACGTTCCTTCTCGCAGTTGGCAGCGGCCTCTGCAAGCTTCTGTTCGTATTCATCAACAAGACGGCGGCTGCTGTCTAAGCCAGAACCACTGTACTTTAGCTCTTCCAGCTTAGCCTGGAGCTCATGACGCTCGTTCTTCAATTTATCGATGCGGTCCTGGGACTCCTCGTTAATCTGCTTCAGGTTGTTGTGTGTATCTTCTTGCGTCATGAACTTCTGGATCACTTCAGAAACATCACTCACTCCGGTGGCCTCCTTAATTTTTCGGAACGCCTCTTCGAAGGTGGTAATTCTCTTCTCCTCTTCCTCCAGCTTTTGGTCGTTGGCGGCGTGGTAGAGTGAGTTGGACACCACGGTCTTCGTGAGGACCGCCTCTTGCTTCGCGTTCAGATCGCCCTGCACAACGCGCAAGCAGCTTCAGACGGGCTCTGAATGCACAGTGTGAGCTCTCCCGACACGGGGGCCAACTACCCCCAAGATATTCCCTACAGCAAACAAGATGTGGAAGGGGAACAAGTCAAGCGCCAGTGCACATCCTGAACGTAGCACCGCAAGGAGTTGTCTTTGTTGTTCACTGTTCAACTGCCAATACCTCAACTCACGGTAATAAAGGATGTTCCTTCCTCGTTCCTTCCCAATTCTCAGCAACACACACGCACGCACACGCACCTGAGCTTCCAGCTGGATTTCCACACGAGACTTTTCACGGGCTTCCATTTTCGCGTTCAATTCTTGACGCGCGCGCACTTGTCCGCGGCGTTCGACCAGCTCCTTTTCGCGGTTCTGGCGCTCTTGCGCGAGCTGCGCGTCCACCTTAACCAGCTCCGCCTTCGCCACCTCCTTGGCATGGTTGGCGTCGTGAGACATAAGGATGAGCTCCTCCAGGTCGTGCTCCTTGGCCTGCAGAGACGCTCAGCAACACGCCAGGCGGATCAAACCACGTTGAAAATAATACGCCTTTTGATTTGGACTCAGAGCGGAATCCTCGAAGCAAAGTGTCCGACGGGCTGCACCAAAAGAGGGCCGCGGTCCTTGACGAGACAGTTGCAGGCGAAGCGACATTCCAGGGCGGGCGGACCACATAGCCGCACTCGAACGACGGCTACCAGCAGGTCAGCACGCAGGAGGCCCGTACAGCTCCAAATCATCGAAGCGGTAGCGCCACCCTTGCCCCACACCGTCGATTGCGAGCCTAACTAACAGACGCCCGAAGACGAGACCTACTTGTCCGAGCGGGGATGCACACCTTCAGGGTGCGGTCGATGGCAGCTAGCTGGTTGTCGTAGCCGATACGCTCCTCACGCAAGCGCTTGACGATTTGATCGTACGTTCGCCGGATGCTTTGTGCCTCGTTGAACTTGATTAAGGCTTTATCAAGACGGTTCTCTAACATGCGGATATGACGCATCATTGGGCTGTCTTCATCGCTTGCACGAATGGAATCCCGCTCCAGATCCTGCAGTTTTGAAAGCACGATTCACTCGAGCGGAGCACATCGCGATCAGGAAGTGCCGATGGACGAAGAAACATCCAGTCAGGGGGTCTTCCCGCACGAAACGCCCGTCGACCTTCGGCTTGACTAACAGACGGTAAAACATCCTCTCCCTCACTAAAACACGATCACGGGGAAATCAAGTGGCTGGGCAGAGTGTCAACATGACCAACCAGGTCGCACACTGGAATAGTCCGCGGTCTATCGGAAACACGTGACCTGCACAAACGCTTGCTCCAAGGGCAAGCACCTTGATTGCATCCAGATGCTTGTTAAGCCCCCCGAGTTTCTGATTAGTGATGACGTGCATATCGTCATACTTCTTTCGAAGCTCCTTGACGTACAGCCGCAGCTTGTCGAGTTCCTCCTTTTGCGGGTCCTGTTTTTCGTTCTTTTTAGCAGTCTTCTGGGTATTCTGGGCCAGCTGATTCCTAAGTTCTTTGTTCTCTCTTTTCAGCGCCGCCACAGTTTCACGATTCTGCTTGATGGTCCACTGAGACGTCTCATAGTACGCCTTCCTGTCCCCCTCCAATAGTTGATATTTGCGCTGAAGGTCTGCCAACTCTTCTTCGGGTTTCATGCCTTTCACACCCATAGTGCTTCGCGGCAGCAGGAGAGTAAACCCCGCTTAAGCACCGTCTCTGCGCAAGCCAGGCACGGGGGGGATCTTCAGGGCTTTCAGGGAGTACAACCAAAACACAAAATTGCTGTTTGGGCCGAGATGCCGCCTGCGAACGAAACTCGGTGTGGTTCCATGCGCAGTCTCAAGACTGCACACGGAGAACACTCCGAAGGCCAAACGGAATGACACTGAAAGAAAAACTTGACACGGACTGCACGGAGGCTCGACCGGTGTTCCGGAGGAGTGACGGACCGCAAATCACCGCTTCAAGATAGAAGGACCGTAAGCGACCTTACTCGCGTCGAGGAGCAAATAAACTAAACCTAAAGGATTGAAATCGGGGAGATACGAGTGTCATCTTATTCAAATGCATTCTCAAAGAGAAGGTCAAGCCAGGAAGCCTGTTGGTGCATTTGAAAAGGGGTGGAGATTTCTTCCAGAGTACGTCGCTGTGAGCGAGTGAACTGAAAATCGTTGAGAGTTATATATTTTGATGTTCACACGTGTTTTCCAAAGAAACAGCTCCTCGCAATTTTTCTCAATAATTATAAGGCAAGCTGGAAAAAATGCAGTTAAAGTTAACAAGCTGAAGTTCACGACCGTGGCAACAATTCTCACCAGCACGCCGGATACAATATTGCCACAAGATATGGTCTGAGGAAATGTAAGAGCTACTCTCGCGCTACTCTCGTGGAAATAGCACGGACTGGGTCAACCAATATCTTCGGTTTGAGCATGCGAGCAGCGAGGTAGACTTAATTATGATAGGCGAGAGCTTTCTCGGATGCATCAAGTCCGATAAGAGGCTTCCCTAGTGGTTGACCAAACCAAAAATATTCGCAGTTATCTCACTTCATACGACGGAATTGATGTCTTCATCACGGTGTCTATGAAATAACATGGCATCTAAGCGGAGTACCGAGCACGAAAAAGCGAAAGTGTTCAGCCCAGTCGCGCGGGAATGAAGGCTTGAACGCGTTTGTGCACTTGAGTTTGGAAAAGGGTATTTTATGAATCACCACGTGTCAACAGCAGCCGTTGTATGTACCGATAGAGCGCAACAAAAGCGAAGGTCCAACAAGATGGCGAGTCAAATTATCACACCATGTAGTCAGGGCGTAAGGTCGAACCGTAAGGTGTGTGCTGCACTCGTTTATGGGGGGAAACTTGTTACTTACCTTTCAATACTGCACGTCTGCAACGAAATTTGGTCGGGAATCAAGGGAATGTCGTCTCCCTTAAAAGCAAAATGGTGAGGTAACTATCCACACACGACGACGACAATATGAGGTGTCTGGTCAGGAAATTTTCGTTTAGGTCTTCAAGGAGCTTTGCTCTGGATGTCCTGGACGCTTCCTGTCCTGAAAATAGGTCTCGCACGCAAGTTGAAGTGACACGTAGATCTACATGAAGAATCGTCGAACTACAACGATCTGAGACGCGACACAAGGTCATGGTCACAAGCTACGGTATCGATATCGGTATCGTCGATGACCAAGCGAAGGGGTATATCAACTAGTACTGTAGTAGCTACGCCACTACGGTTATGGCTATCATACGGCGTATTAAGAGTGTAATGAAAAGCGCGACGGATTCCTTTTCGATTCCTCAGATGCGAATTATATTTTTCATTGTTTACAAATTCCGAACAGCCGTTCGATTAAATCAGAATGACATCTAAACCGTTGTCGAAATCGCACCGGTATCTTTCTGGAATCTGTCCGCTTCCGTTCGCGCTTCTTAAGCGCTTTACACTGTGAAAACCTAGTGCAGCAGGGTAGATTAATGAAGAGATTGATAACTCTTCGCGATATATTAGAAGCGAATAATGTTTATTATAAGCTATTATGAACGCTAGGAAGCATCCCCGCACAGATTCGGTGACTGGAAGCAGATCCCGGATTCCCCGCTTCGTGTGGCGGAAGCGGGAACCGGCATCCGCAAAACGGCATTCCCTTCGGTATCCTGCCGAAGGGAACGCTAAGAAATAGTAATAACAACGACCGAAACATATTTTCAACGCTGTATGTGTGCATCTGTGTTTCATTTCGTGGTCATTTGGTTCACACGCTTCGAGCCCCGCGGCACATCCGGGATGACGCGTGTAAGGGTTACTAAATACGCAAACCAACGCAGCAAGTACGTCCATATGGGCTGTTGAACAAACGTTACTTGAGGCGTTGCGAGAAACCGATGGGAACAGCTGCATTCGTACATCTCTAGAGATGATGTAAAGAAGTAGCATGCCAAATCTTTGCGAGAAATTGGATTCACGCAAATCCCCAAGGTACGGGATTGTGAGGACCTAAGCCCTCGACTACCTCAAACCTTCGGAATGCCCTTTCGACAAAAAATGGTATGCTTTTTCTGCACCTGCACGTTCCGGGGCGGCTACATATAAGCAATCCCAATAATAACGCTATAAGTATCCGTTTAATCTTGGAATTTATCTCCATCGCGTTTTTAAATATGGTCTTAATACGCGGTATATCAGCCTAGAGCCATTCAGCCGACATTAGAAATATCGAGTCAAAAAATTGTCTATATAATCGCACGGACTTTTTCCTTTTCATCCTACGGCAACGGGACGATGGTCATAGGGGTTTTCGACCATGCCGAATCCGAATATGCCATCGGAATTAGGGTGTTACGTCATCTAGGTGTGTTACACGTTACCCTAAATAAACTACCATATTTGCATATCTAACGAAGGATCGATACCATATGCTTGGCAGTTTGGCAGTTTTTTTCACTTCACATACTCGGCAGCTTGGCACCTTTATCCACCCGTTAGTATCGGCAGCTTGGCACCTATGTTCACCCGATAATATCGGCAGCTTGGCACCTATATTCACCCGATATTATTGGCAGCTTGGCACCTATATTCACCCAATATTATCGGCGCTTCGCACCTACATTCACTCCGATAATATCGGCAGCTTGGCCGCCTATATTCACCCGATATTATTGGCGCTTGGCACCTCTATTCATCCGATATTATTGGCCTTGGCTCGTATATTCACCCGATATTATCGGCAGCTTGGCACCTATATTCACCCGATATTATCGGCAGCTTGGTACCTATATACTTATCCATCATTATCGGCAGTTTCAAACCTATATTCACCCGATAATATCGGCAGATTGGCACCTATATTCATCCGATAATATCCGCAGCTTGGCACCTATATTCACCCAATATTATTGGCAGCTTGGCACCTATATTCACCCGATATTATCGGCGCTTGGCACCTATGTTCACCCGATATTATTGGCAGCTTGGCACCTCTATTCACCCGATATTATTGGCAGCTTGGCTCGTATATTCACCCGATAATATCGGCAGCTTGGCACCTTTATTCACCCGATATTATTGGCAGCTTGGCACCTATATTCATCCGTTATTATCGGCTTGGCACCTATATTCACCCATCATTATCGGCAGCTTGACACCTATATTCACCCGATATTATCGGCAGCTTGGCACCTATATTCATCCGATATTATCGACAGTTTGTCACCTCTATATGTGCCTTACTAGTCGGGGCGCATGGATCCAATCACACACACACACACACACACACACACATATATATCACACAAGACACTATGCCATTATCAGTACCTCAATGTATTTTATTTTCTATTCATGCGAATTATTAATGCCATTGAAAGAATATTAAAAGATGACAACATCAGAAAATTCATACAGTGTCAACATACACATCACAACACCAACCTGCGCTTTGTGGGTGAATTTATGGCTTGGCCATCCTCAAGGGACGACGCTTGTTGAAGCGTGTTCGGTGATTGATCGGCCACGTGCTTAGGTCGCGCATTCGGCATACCATCAGAATATGGATCGAGGCGCGTGCATTCTCCAGAGAACTCTCCATCCACCCTTAGGCGTGCAGTATCATCATCCACATTGAAAGTGGACCGAAGGCTACTGGGGGATTTGTCAGGGCTATGCTTGCCATGTTCCGCGCCTGCAACAGCCAATTGTGCATCCCCACAACGTGCCTCCAGCGAATTCCCTGGCATCCCAGCTTTCAGATGGGACTGCAAACGACAACTCACTCCTTTGTAGCAACTGGGGCACAGGCGCCTGGTTCGGTCTGAGCGAGGAACACACGCCGGATTTGTGCAGCCCTGCGTCCCCAAAAAGAATAGCACGAATTAGGATTACATGTCGGATTTACATTTCATGCTTTCACTATTCAGGAAATTCGATCAGAATGAGTGACTCACCTGTTGTGCCGCGGCCCCCAGCATTCTCTCCGTCACTGAATATAGCCTCCAAGAATATGGGCCAACTCTGTTACAAAGGAACACCGACATTTTAGGTGGAACTCTTTAAGCGTGAAAAAACGAAGGGACATTGACTGAAATACAACAAGCACTCGCATGCATGCATGCATGCATGCATGCGCACCTTGCTTACTTGCGTAGCACTCATACCCGTTTCTAAGAGCTCTCCCGTGGCATTGACGACAGAAGGAGAATAGTCACGCTTTCCAGGTTTCAGTCTTTTCATGACCACCGCCTTTAGAACTTTCGAGGTTACTCTAGGAGCGATATGTCTCAACTTGCCTTTAAGAGAACTAACGTTTGATCGTTGAACATGCACTCGCATCAGACGCGAGTTTGCGAACACTCTCGGCCTTTGAAGATACTCTCCATATTCTTCGCTTGTATACTTTGTACCGGAATATCCAAGTACACTAGATATCAGAAAGTCCCGTACTCGTGTGGATAAACTGTATAAGATAAATAAACCCTAAGCTAGATATACCCGGAACGGTCTCGGACGGTCTCGGTGTCTAGCCTACCTGTGACACAGCGTGTGTCACAGTACGAACCTACAGATCAGTCAGCAGTCCAGTGTTGGTCCTAGGGATCTGTCATAGGGGCCTGACCGGGACTCCCAGTCAGGGCTGCCTATACAGATTTCAGCACACCACCCCAGCACTGCGGGTGGTGACTGGCTAGGAGAGTCAGAAAATGTAAGGCTGTAAGTGTTAGGGCAGGAGCCAGGGTGACAAGGCCTAACTGCTAATCTAACTGTGCAATTCTGATACACAAATTAGAACCCTCTAGCTAGCACAAGAGCAGAAACTCACAGGCAATTAGGTCCTGCTAAACTACTGAAAGGCTCTGTGTCAGCAAGTCAAATTGAAGATTTCAAAGGTGTCAAAGCAAAACCATAAACCAGATTGAAGAAGTCTTTGAGGTCACAGGAGTTCTGCACACCACCATGTTGGTGTGCCTCCAGAGTGAGCAAGAAGTCAATCGACAGTGTCAAAGTAGTCAGCGGTGGCCTCACGGAAGTCCATTCCATAATAGGAAGTAAAGTAACCAGCACCGTAGTAGTGCTCCGCATCAAGAGGACCGCTCTCATGTAAGGCCATGCCGTAGTAGAATGCCATGTCAATACCCAAATCCGCTTGAGCCAAATCCTGAAATGCTAAAAAGCTCAAAGTGTCAGGAGGCTCGGGCGGCTGAAGCTGTGGCAAACCGCCAGCTAACAAGAGATCCCGAGCCGGCATCACCGAGTCAACAAAATCATTCGTAGAGTAAAATGACGGAGTTTCCCAATCGAGATCACCACCAGGCGAAGGCATCTCCGTAGCCGGCGCACGTGCCGACATAGCAGGAGCTGTGGACGCCGAAACAGACACACCTGCAAAAGAAATGCACAACAGAGAGAGCACCGCGAGAGCGCCGATCGCCGGAGTGCCAAAGCCGAAAGGCGGCACACCGCATCCGACAGCACCGGACGGAGCCCGCGGCTTCACCGCGAAAGTACCGTCGGCGTAATCCTCGTAGTCGTCCGTGTCATAGCCTGTCAGGTCAGAGGGGTGGACGGCGGCGTGATTCACCGTCTGCACGAAGCCTCCGAACTCACCGCATGTCGCCTCTGTGGTGGTCACCCGCGCCGATTGAACTGGCGCGGGCTGTACATCCTTCGCCTGCGAAACAGGCATAGCAGGGGCCGGCACGGCGGACGCCGATGCCGCCGCACCACCTGCCGGAACCTGCCCCTCCGGTGTGATCCCCGCCGCAGCGGCAGGGCCACACACCAAAGCCGATGCATGCTCCACAACCGCACTCCCAGGAACAAAGGATGCGTGGGTGTAATGTACCTGCTCTTGGGCGGCCTGAACCTCAGAGGTGAGGGCATCAAGCCGCCGCAAGATGTCCTCGTCGTCGGTCCCGCCAGAAGGCGGAGGCGGTACGCTGAATCCGTAGGCCGCCACGTCGATCCCACCGACGCCGTCCGCGGAGAGCACCGCGGGCGGACCATACGCCAACGCCGCATGCGAGAAGGCCTCCGGTCCACTGTCCGCCGCGTCCTGGAAGACCTGCACGAGTGCCAATGCGTGCAGGCCCTCCGCGTCCTCCTGCTCAATGGGAATGCAGAAAGCCGCGGCCGTGGCTGGTGAGTGTTGGCGACCGCCAAGCGGGCAGTCGCGATACGGGTGATACACCTCTCCCTTACCGGCCTTGCGGCAGCGGTGGCACAGCGGCTTGGCCTTCATGCTGTCGCGGTCGAAGCCGACCGCGGGGGGGTTGCCTGCACCCACGCGAAACCCCCTCGGATGCTGCTTCCCCCGATGCTGCGGCTGCGGCTGCTGTCCCCCGCCCGCACGGCCACCTCGCACCAAGGCCTTCAAGGCCGCAATCTCCTCGAGCAGAACGGCGTACTCAGACGACGTGATAAGCGCAGAGGGCTTACCGCCCGTCCCCAGTGTCTGCTTCTCACGCGCCGACGCCCCCTCGTCCGACTGCGCCCATGCCTGGAAGATGGCCACGACGAGAGCCTGCAGCGAGCGGAGAGTGACTCCGCCGAGGTCACCCGCAAGCGGATAACGCACCTTCACCGCCGCGTAGAAGATCGGGTCGAGGCGGTTGTAGAGTGACAGCTTACGGGTCTCGTCGGTGGGCTGCCAGTCAGGAGCGCGGTTATCCCGCACCAGACGTTGCTCACGAGCCAAGATCGGCTGCGGGTCAACGCCTGCGGGATAACGAAGCGCCGCATGCTCCTGCTGGTGGCTCTCGCGAAGGACTGTCGGCACGCTCCCCTTGATGATGTCGATGAGGGCACGACGTCCATCTCGGTCAGCCGAAGAGTCCGTACCCCGAAGCCAGGTGTCGGCCACAGAGTTCCGCTCCACGACGAGGGCCAAGACGTCATAGAGGAGCCCATTCACCTTCTCGATAACCAGAGAGGCGGGGTCGTCGAGGTCAAAGGGGGTCAAGTCCAGCCCAGCGGACTCAAACTCGGTCCGAAGCTGCACCACCAACTCGGAGAGACGGTCGGTGTCGTCAGTGCCACGATAATGATGTTTCTTGGAACCAAGGATATCCTCGCGGATACCCTTGGCCCAAGCCCGATGCAACCTCCCCTTGTAGACCACGTCAACAGCGGCGTGCTGGTCAACAAGATGTTTCCGCAACGCGACAGCGGTGTCGGAGTTGCTGGAAACAGCAGGGGGCACCACAGGTGGAGTGCTAGCGGTCGGAGTGTCCCGAACCGCATCCAAAAGCCGTATAGAGGCGTCCAAGTCGGAGTCCTTCAATAGGCGTTTACGAGCTCGTGTAGATGTAGCCATACTTCTGAAAGCCAGAGGAAAGATGATGCGCGGTAGCACGTTTGGGTGTTGTGGCGGAAATGGAGGGATGACGTAATGGCAGAACGTGCGGAGCGGCGAAAAGAGCGTGGGGCACTTGCAAATGTCGACGTGGTCGAAGGCGTCCGGAGCACCAGCCCAAAATACGTAAACCAGCGGGATCAGGGCAGGTAAAACAACGTAAATGAACATTGCCACAACCGAGCAATAGCAACGCGCGGTGCCCATGACTCGCAGCCGCAAAAGACGTCTACCGTAAAATCATGTCCAAATCCTAGTCGCACCCAAACGCGCAAGTGCGCACCACCTCTTCAAGCGGCTGCTTAGCCAATCATGGCCAAGAAAGCAAGTGGAATGAAAACGTGGATGGGGCCACGACCTACCGGAATATCCAAGTACACTAGATATCAGAAAGTCCCGTACTCGTGTGGATAAACTGTATAAGATAAATAAACCCTAAGCTAGATATACCCGGAACGGTCTCGGACGGTCTCGGTGTCTAGCCTACCTGTGACACAGCGTGTGTCACAGTACGAACCTACAGATCAGTCAGTAGTCCAGTGTTGGTCCTAGGAATCTGTCATAGGGGCCTGCACCGGGACTCCCGGTCAGGGCTGCCTATACAGATTTCAGCACTTTGCGAGATTGAGCGAGAGTCGCGCGTTTAGCTGCAAGTTTCTTTTCCAAATTTGCGCAGTGCTTTTCAAGTCTGCCCTGATTCGCCTTCAGCTCACTCAGCTTATCGGTCAGCTTGGCACAACGCATGCTATTCTTAAGGCCATTCACTGGGACGTGCTTGTGCGACGATTCTTGTTCGATGAGTTGCTTGATGCGATATTCACTGAGAATCGGACGAGGGAAATCGGCATCTCCACTCGTGTTTGCAGCGTGCGCACGCTTGAGAGCATACGCAGCCTTCTGCTCTTTCTCAAGCGCGACCCTATCCAGATCGTTGGCAGTGGCCAAAAGCAACTCTGCATCTCCTTGAAGCTCGCGTTCAACTTCGACGCTAGGAATCTGAATTAAGTCCTGAGCTGCATTCTGAATTGTTTCGTTTACTCCTTTGGGCAAGGCTGAGCCGCCTTTACTACCGTAAAGCTTGTTGCGTTGTATGCCTGTCTCGGGATCCTTCTCTCGAAAGAACTTTTGGAAGGCTTCACTTTTTTTACTCCGACGCCCCATTGCACACTCCTTTAGAAACTATCATGGGGAGACAGACTTTCGCCCCCCATAAAATGGGGGTGACTGTCTCTTCCTGTGTCACCCCTCGCCGTGTAGTGGCACTTGCATCTTGCCTGCCGTCAGTTCCGTCCGATAATAAAACACCTAAGTTATTTTATTATCTCATCTTAGACTGTCGGATATGCTGAGTGGCCTCTGCCTCCCACTCGTTGTTTCTTGCCGGGTTGGCCTATCTATATATCCACCCTTTTTGTATATGATTGTATTTCGGCCTTCCCGTCAGGTTATGGGCCCACCACGCTTCCACTGCGCAGGTGTGACGCCGGCAGCTGGTTGTGGTTGTGCCACGTAGACACTTCAGAGTGAGGTTGTGTCATGAAGGATACAATCGTGCCGCACAGGCCGCGCGCCCTCACGGGGAGCCCAATCTTGCCACCCCCACTGTAAGGGGGGGGCACAGTGGGTCTCCTGTCTGTCACCCCTCAGCCCGATGTGTCACCAGTGTCCGTTGTCACGTGTGTCACGGTGTGCTATAAAACACCTGACTCAGTATTTTATATCATCTTAGTACCCGAGAACACCCGCCCCTGCGAGACTGTTCTGCACACACGCACTCGAGTATATATATCTGCCTATATATCTCACTTCTTGTCAGGTTATCGGCCACCACTTGTGGGTGTTCGTTTGTTGCTTTGGATCCCTGGAGAGCACGCCGATTCTCCTTGTAACCGCCGCACGCCGCCGGCAACTGACGCACGTCGCCGTCAGCAACCACATCTAGACCTCGGCCACCGTTGAGGATCGCGGCCGCGTTCAAAATTTTATCACCAAACCGTTTATTACTTTGGATCCCTGGGGAGCACGCCGATTCTCCTTGTAACCGCCGCACGCCGCCGGCAGCTGACGCACGTCGTCGTCCGCAACCACATTAAGACCTCGGCCACCGATGGAGATCGCGGCCGCGTTCAAAATTTTGTTACCAAACCGTTGGCAATTTGGGCTGGAGTTGAGCCCCGTTGTTTTTACGCAAGTTCCAACATTCCCAACTACGTGCCCTACACTCTGGACAGCAGCGCCCGAACTGTGGCAAAACTGGCTTACCGCACGTTATTTTTGACCTCACCGCCGTTTTCCTCGTCGAATTTCACCCCAATTTGGCTTTTACATCGCCCGATTTGGTTCATTTTGCGAGGAGTTACGTTTTCGACACGCACCCAAACGCGCCCTCGCCTTTCTGGACAGCAGCACCGCTCCTGCAGGACAACTGGCTTGCCGCACGACTTGTTTGACGTCACCGGCGTCTTCCTCGTCGAAATCTACCCCAATTTGACTCATCCATCGTTGGATTTGGTTCATTTTTCAGAAAGTTATGTCTTCGCTTGGGAACCCTAACTTGGCGTTCGCGGAATTCTCCAGCCAGCGGTCAGCCACCATGTCCGCTGACCGCCAGAATGCGCGCATGCCCGCTGTTCATTCAGCGTTGGCATCTTTTCGAGTCCGTCGACGGCATCCTGCACCTGGCTATGGTCTGGTGGTGTCTGGTGGTGCTTATGCACCAGACACCAACATCGTGTCTATCGCCTTCGCCAATGACGACAACTCTGAGCACGACGACTTGCGTCCGCAGCATCCTCCGCTCTCCGCTCCACCCTTCGTGCCCCTTGGTCACTGTGTGGTGGTGTGCGGTGGTGTTGCAACACCAATCACACCGATTATCCCCTCTGCTTGCGCGCTCATTGGCGGCAGAGTGGGGGCGCGCCGCATTTTTCACCCTCCATCCCCCTGCCCCCTCTTCGTTGACGCATCCGCTCTGGTGGTGCCAGGCCGCTTTTGGCCCTGGCATCGCACCGGCGTTGGTTGAACGTTGTATGGGTGAGTATTGCCTCACTGGCGCTTGACGCATGCGATCGAGGGTGACGCCGCCCCAAGCAAGATTAAGTAGAGACAGCACAGTTCGACGAAGACCCTTCTCCATGCCTGCACGGTTTGTGATTGACTCTCGAGGGAACCGAACTCTTTAGATTTAGTTAGCGACAGACTCTTTGGACAATTTGGGATGGCACATGCCGGACTGCTCGGGCCAGTTTGGCTCCTAGACCCTGCATTGTTCCTGTCTCTTTGCCTGGTGACACCTCAACCCCACGGGGTGAGGTGGTGTCACGGGGAGCCCAATCTTGCCACCCCCACTGTAAGGGGGGGGCACAGTGGGTCTCCTGGCTGTCACCCCTCAGCCCGATGTGTCACCAGTGTCCGTTGTCACGTGTGTCACGGTGTGCTATAAAACACCTGACTCAGTATTTTATATCATCTTAGTACCCGAGAACACCCGCCCCTGCGAGACTGTTCTGCACACACGCACTCGAGTATATATATCTGCCTATATATCTCACTTCTTGTCACGCCCCCAACAGTCGCGCCGCCCATAGCCGCGCGATGCCCCAACAGAGAGCGCACCAGGGCTCTATATCGGTTTGATTTTTCAGTATCGATACAATCCGATATCCGAAAAACGGTATCGATAATCGGCACAATCGATAAATAATCGATTGTTTGGGCATTTACACACATTTTGTTATAACTTAAATATGGAACACCGAAACCTGAACAATCGATAGTTTGATATTGCAATCCGATAATCGGCGATAAATACGATATATCGATAGTATCGGTTATCGGAAATATCGATATAGAGCCTTGGAGCGCACCGCAACGGCAGATTGGGGGAAAAGTTGTATCCTTCGTGTTTGACTCTTCGCCGCCTACGTGGCACCGTGGGGACTCAGTACTCTGTACCGCACCAGAATTGCCATCAATAGCCAGAGTAGCTCAACGGCAGAGCGCTCGTCCGGTATGGGAGAGGTCACGGGCTCGATCCCGGCCTGGCTCACCTTTTTCGGGCTTCTGGTCTAGCGGTACAGTTTCTGTTTCCTCATGAGGTTATGGGCCCACCACGCTTCCACCACGCTACCCCAACGCGCTCTTGACTTTCTGGCCAGCAGTACCCCTTCTGGCGTGAAAACGGGTTCCCGCACGACGTTTTTGACTACACCGCCGTTTTCCCCGCGAAAATCTAGCCCAAATTGACCCTTTCATCGTTTGATTTGCTTGATTTTACGAGAAGATACCTCTTCACTTGGGAACCCTAACTCTTCGTTCGCGGAATTCTGCAGCCAGCGGTCAGCGACCATGTCTCCTGACCGCCAGCATGCGCGCATGGCCGCTGTTCGTTCAGCGTTAGAGTCTCTCCGATTGCGGCAACAACATTTTACCGTTCGTTGTGGTCTGGTGGTGTCTGGTGGTGCTCATGCACCAGACACCAAAGTCGAGTCCATCACCCCCATCGTCAACATGAGCTTTGACCACTACGAGCTCACCCCGCAGCATCCTCCACTCTTCCCTCCACACTGCGTGGTGGTGTTTGGTGGTGCTGCAGCCCTCATCCCACCGTTTTCCCTCTCTGCTTTCGCACTTGTGTGCGGCGGAGTGGAGGCACACCTCATCTTCCGCCTTCGCCTCTCTCAGAGTGCCCGCGTCACCGCACGCGCTCTGGTGGTGCCGCCCACCCTCGCCCCGCACCGCGTGGGCGTTGGTTGACCGCATCCTGGCGGCGCTCGACTTCATCCACCATCGAGAGCTACGCCGCCATCCACCCTCGACCGCTGGAGCCTAGGATTACCGGCTGGCCTGCGGGAGTAGCTTATCCCCGCAGCACATGCATGGGCGTAAGCCCCTAGAGCACGCATCTAGAGACCAACGCAGGCGAAGCCACACTAGTTGGGTTGAAAAAGACCCCTTTGGGCCTCACGAGATGTATGTTTCCTTAGGGTTTCGCCTTTGTGCTTGCCGTAGGATGTTAGGCCTGGCCTGGCAAGTTGGCATCGTGGCACCTCACACCTTCAGGGTGAGGTGGTGTCATGGGGAGACAGACTTTCGCCCCCCCCCATAAAATGGGGGTGACTGTCTCTTCCTGTGTCACCCCTCGCCGTGTAGTGTCACTTGCATCTTGCCTGCCGTCAGTTCCGTCCGATAATAAAACACCTAAGTTATTTTATTATCTCATCTTAGACTGTCGGATATGCTGAGTGGCCTCTGCCTCCCACTCGTTGTTTCTTGCCGGGTTGGCCTATCTATATATCCACCCTTTTTGTATATGTATTTCGGCCTTCCCGTCAAACTATTCGCATACTAATTTCAATAAGTCGGTGTAGGATCCTTCAAATACGACGTTTGATACCGTTTTGGAAACCGCAGAGCAAGGGGCAAAATTTGGTCAGCTTACTTTTCGCAGAAAAATAAGTCGGATCTAGAAATCTTGGCTCACAAATTGAAATATTTTTAACACATCTGAGCAACATACGGGGAAAAGTAAGTAGACAAAGTCGTTCCAATGTGTCTTATATATCCACTGTCAAGGGGCGCAGCCGTAAATTAAATTTTAGCTTAAGGTTTTTAGCGTTTCCGCAAGCAGTTTTCAGGCCTAAACTGCAGAGCAGACTGAGCTTCGCTCCTCCGGTCTAAAAAGCTCCCACTAGGAAAATCCTTCGATAATCGATTTCCGATCTCCATATTTAAGGACATTCGGCTGAATGGCTCGCGGCCGACAGACATATACGGTCTACCATAACCATGCGATACCTCAACATACCATCAACCATGGAGGAGTTATTACTAGCTTACTCCCCTTGGTATGACATGACATGACATGACATGACATGACAAATTGACAATGACATGGCATCACATGTATGATCTATGATGTACTCTCGTCCCCAGAGTATAGACGAGCCGCGCTTCGCGCGGCTACCCACGATTCGATTCGAGGGCTGCGTTACATGATGATTGTGAAGCTCGTCTACGGATGCCCATCAACTCAATCTGCGTTACAAACCCTAAGTAATAATCGCGCTATTTCGGTCCGTAGACTCGGGTTCCAGAGTAATCTATGATGTGTCATTGTAAGATCAAAGATGTATTCGATCACTATCTCTATCGTATGACCCCCCATTTTAAAATCATTTTTGATTTTAGACAGGAAACCTCCTCCCGTTTTCATCCTCTGCTGGAAGTGCGAGTGGTATATAACGCACCCGTGCCCCCGTCCTAAGCATCCCGTCCTAAGCGCTCGACGGTCGCGACAGCTCGCGATCCTGAATCTGACCTGCTCGTCGGTTTTCAGAATTACAGAGCTCCGCGATTCAATCGGGCATTTCCAGCATTTTAATGCCGCGGTAAATTCGGCCGCCATTCGTTTTTATTTTTCCGTAAAATCTGTCATACGTCATTGTCAGTCAAACTGACTTACAAAGTGGGACTCGTACTCCCACATTCCTCATTTTTACGGTTGACGGCTGCTAGAGACACATTACGTTTGTACAGTATTCTTGGGGCTCACTACTTGGATCTTTGGCTCTCACCGACTGAGAGACACTTTACGTATGTATTCTTGGGGATCTCTTCTCGGATCTTTGGCTCTCACTGACTGAGAGAAACTTTACGTATGTATTCTTGGGGATCTCTTCTCGGATCTTTGGCTCTCACTGACTGAGCGACACTTTACGTCTGCATTCTTGGGGTCTTCAAATTTAGGGTTTGCTTCACACAGCCACTGAGACACTTTACGTATGTACTGAGACACTTTACGTCTATACCGAGACACTTTACGTCTGCGGAGCCAAATCTTTAGGGTTTGCCGTGTATCCACGATTCAAGCTTCAACCTTCATTATGAACTCCATTCCTACATTGTTTTTCAGACTTTTAGAAGAGGAATTGCCTCGTGACATCTTAGGAAGGGGCACACATTTGGCCATTATGCACCATGTGAACTTGGTTGCATTGACCCTAAATGAGCCCCTAGGTGCCTTCGAGTGTGAAACCAAAGTCCGTAGCCAAAGTGAAACAGGCCCAATCTATGATTGCAAATTCAGAGTCACGAGTATTGGAACATCCTTCAACGAGTTTAGTTGCACTTGCGCCTTTAAAGGACCGTCCCCATGCAAGCATGCCGCCGCAAGTCTTCTTTGCATGACCACCGATGCCCCTATGTACACTTTCTCAAGGGCACCCTTAAGCAACCTTCAGCCGACAACCGACCATGCCCCTCCGAGGTCATCCCCGCGCTTGGAAGAGAAGAAAGCTTCGTCCGATGGCCAACTTTTCAAGTATCCAAGCAACCCACAATCCGTGATACATCTCCCGGTGGAAGAAGTGCTCAAGGTTCTTGATTTGCCTAATGAGGCGTGGGTGCCCGTTCAGAGAGGTGTTCGTGCAGATTTTTTTCGTTCCCTTCATACCGAGAATCCTCAAATATTGGGGGAACAATGTGCCCTTGCCGCATCCAGGGACTTCATCAAGCGGCACAAAGTGGGTACAAATCACCGCACCCGCGTAGCCTCCAAAGGCCCTTCGATTGACTTTGATTGGTGGTATTTCTTTGAGTGTGCTTGTCCGAGGTGCCCACATAAAAGCTACTTTGGCGGCTTCTTCCGTGACTTTGATAAGGATGCCTCTACCTATCCCATCACCGTAGTCAATGTTACTCCATGTGCCCATTACGAAGCTTACATCATGAAAGGGTATGGACGGGTGCGGGGCATGCAACGAACCCATCTTTTGGAGAAGATCAAAGATGTCCTTGCTTCCCAAGGCCTACCCACTACCGCCACCAATGCGTACAATCAGATGTTAGTCTTGTTAGGCGATGATGCTTCCGGCAACCGTTCGGAAATCGGTATATCCAAGCGTACCGCACAAAAGGTCTTGTATGATGACAAGACATCATTTCGGCAAGATGCGGATGTCTTTCAAAGTCTACACAAAATGGTGACCGATGAGCAAGACCTTCCCGTGAAGGACCGCTTTATAGCTAGATTCAAATGTTCCCGATGAGTGTAGATATTTTCAGTGACGAGATGATCGCAATCTACCACAAACACGGTAGAGTTGCCTTGTTCGTGGATGGCACGGGGGCGATTGTTGATCATCATGAGGAGCACGCCATCGTATCGGATGGGGACACCACCCGCAAGACGAAGCACCCCTTGTCAGATATATAGTCGGGTGTGTATATATCGGATAACGGAGAATAAACCCTGAGTTAAGGGTTTCGATCTCAGAACGGTAAAAAGTCTCAGATTGATCAAAGAGGTACACATAAATACTAACGGGTGTTTCCCGTCTACTGGTGACGGTCACCCAGCCTACTATAGGAAGTGACAAGTGACAGATTTTGACTGTCGGTGTGTCACATCCAGCACACCACCTAGGGTGGTGACCGGAGCTAGTAGTGAACGAAACAAACAAACTCCCTACTCAACTTCAGGAGGAAACTAGCACAACTGGGGGCCTGTACTCTTGGTCAGGGCGGTCCCAGGTCACAGCAAGATTGTCAGATACTGCTGTTACTTTGCCAAAACCCTAAACATAGCTCAAGTTCACAGAGCTCTTCTGCACATCTAGGAGGCTACACTATAGCTAACCCCCAGGCAGGCACGGCGTGACTAATCCTAGCCACTAGTGGTCTTCGGAGCTGCCTGCCCGGCTCGGAGCAGCGTGACTGTGAAGCAGCTGCCGGCCCCCGGGGCCGGTGATGAATCATTCGTAGAAGAAATTGACGAGTTCTCGATCACGGGAGGCTGCACCGCACCGGGGTGCTGCCAAGTGCTGCCCGACGGTGGAGCCTCGTCATCTGAAGATGAAGCCGGCGACAGCGGAGGGCCGTCCACAAATAACTCGGCAGGCGGTGGCGGCCCGGGATGCCACGGCATCGGCGCCATGTAGAGTCCCTGCCGTCTCTGCTCCCGCCGTTGGCGACGAGGAGGAATAGCACATGGCATGTCACGAACCACGTCAGTCGGCGAAGCCTCCGCAGCCGGGACTGCCGAGCCAGTTGACGTAGCACCACCGACCGGTGGACCCGTGCATGTGCGCGCACCGGCACCACCGACACCGGCAACGGCGTGCGATGCGGCGGCGGCACAAATTACAAAGAGCGCACACACCAAGGACACTTCGGCTGCTCGCGTCCGAGTCGGAGCCGGACCTGTGGGCGGCCCTCCGCCTGCGCTCAGCTCGTGCCTGCGTGCTTCGGCTGCCTCTGGTCCCCGTGCTGGTGCGGCTGATGTCCGTACCGGAGTCGGGGTCAGAGTGATCAGGTGCGTGGCTTGGGCCTGGAAGATGCTTGCCATGTGTCGCAGGGCCCGAAGATGCCCTTCGGGAACGCCGACGCCGGCGAGTCTCTGAGGTTGTCGCCACCGCGGGAAGGTGACGCACCAAGAGCTGGGTACCGCCCAAGACGTTCTGCTGAACCCCGCTGTCAAGGGGTACCTGCAGAGGGTCCGGCAGGGCCGCGGCGCCGATGCTGATGAAGTGCTGCAGCGATGAGAGATCCGCGCCTGAGTCATGAAACGCGGAGGTGGCTGGCGCCAGCTGATGGGGCTGCTGTGGTCGATGCTGCGGCTGTTGTGGCGGCTGCGGCTGCTGTTGCTGCTGCTGCTGCTGCTGTTGCTGCTGTAACTGCTGCTGTTGTAACTGCTGCTGCTGTAACTGCTGCTGCATCGGTTCCAGTGGCTGCTGCTGAAGCCACTGCTGTTGCTGCTGCTGGTACGCGAGCCACTGCTGCTGCTGCTGTAGCTGTTGTTGGAACGGTGTGGGATATGCGCCCACGGGGTGATGGGTTCCCAGTGTGAACGGCACTGGTGATACTCCCCCAGCGAGGGGCGCTGATTGGGGCAATACCCAATTGACGCCGTTCCATACAGCCTGTGCGGGGGTGCCATCCGGCATAGTATAAGGGCGGGGCACCGCTGTGTAGGGCATGGTGGTGCCTGGATGTGGAATGGGGTGAGCGGAAGCGTAAGCGGCGGGCGATGGGAAGGTGAGGGGCGAGAACAATGGGGGGCGTGACGGCTCTGCACTGACCCCCATGCTGGGAAAGGACTCTGATATATGTTGCGACATACTGGCTGCTGAGCTGATCAGATCGCACACTGGGTGTGGCAAAAGCCACAGGTGAGCAGAAGGTAGGAAGTGCTCGCCTTTTGTTTATTCAGTGTCGCTTTCGTGAGGGGGGGAAGGAGGAGGAGAAGGTGTAGGGCTGACTTCTGGAGACGGTGGAGCGTCGGCCAAGGTTTCACCAGGAAGCACCGGTATTGCTGGGTGGTAAGGGTCCGGGTAGTTGAAGACAAAAACCGTGAACCCCTGGTAGTACCACTCACGGTAGTGGCGCGCTGGTGGGATAGCCAGGGTGTATGCTGTCCAGGCGCTCAGTTGTCTTCCACCTCGTCGTCTGAAGAGGAGGGTGAAGGTGGGAGGGGGCCCTCTGGGGAGTTATCGAAGGCTCCTGCTGGTGGGAAGGTGGGGTCTGGTTGAAATAACCACTTGAGGGGTCCCTGTTTCCACCACTCTCTTCTGTGCTTTTGTGGGGAAACTGCCATACACTGGCGTACTCAAAATTTCGCCAGGGCTCCGCGACACAGATTTCAAGTGCCTATGTATGCAGGCAGGGGTCAAGAAACTGCAACCAGAAAGCTCAGCAAGGTCCCAGAAGGTAACCGGACTTCGTACACTCCCGAAATATTCCAGCCAGAGAGTAAACCAGAGGTGTCCAGAAACTGTCCAGGAACTGTCCAGAAGCCACTAAAAGCGCTGTTTTGAGGGGCTTTCCCAACTGCTGGTGGCCGTGAGGGCGGTATTGAGGGGTTCTAGGCTGTCCTATGGGGTCTGGGGAAGGAGTTTTTGGTGGTGGGGGCTACTGTGGAAGGTTTTGGGGTAGGCTGAAAACGGGCTAAAACGGCTATTTTGGGCTGTTTTTGGCTGTTTTTCGCCTTTTTAAGGCTCTAGAAAGTGAGTTATGAGGTTTTCCTGGCTACTATAAACCGGGGAAACCCTTTAGGGTGCTCCCTGACGGTTGTTTGTAGCCTGGGGCAGACTTGGAGTTTAAGATCGGAAAACGAATCTTGACTTTTCTGAGCCTGGTTGGGCCCCCACTGTTAAGGGAACGTTATACTGATGTTTTGTGACTTTTGGGAGCAGTATATGGATTCCTTCTTTGAAAAAAAATGGTTTTTCTGACGTAAAAGTTGCGCAAAGTTTCCCAAAAGTATGAGTCTCCCCCCGCAGTATAACGGAAGTTACGGTAACGCCGTGGTTGAACGCGCGGAGGTGTTCAAGTAACGCTCATTGATACCAATTGTGCCTGGGGCACTACGACAGATGCTCGGAAATATGTTTTTGATTGAACGTGCAAAGGTACACAATTCGGATTTTATAATATACTGGATCAGGGCCAGATTGAGGTACAAACGATAATTCGGTTCCGAGTTCTGAAGGCTAAACACTTCTCAAGTGCTCTACTTATTCACTCGTCACTCAGGTTGCAGGGTCAACCACTCGAGAGCCGATGTCACACTTCGGCTCAACGTTCAGTTCCCGATCCGATCTCATTTCTAATTCCGATTCGTCATTCTCGATTCAGATGTTATGCCGACAGGCTGACACGATGACTGCCCCACAGTACTGTCATACTACTGTACTGTCATACTGTCATACTGTCATAGCGTCATACTGTCATACTGTCATAACCTTAATATCTGATATTCGATTTCATTGTCTTTTCAACCCCGATGCGAATCTGACCATTCTTCGAGGGTCTGACTGAGTTCCACGATGACACCCCCCACAGTACTGTCATACTACTATAGTGTCATACTGTCATACTGTCATAGTGTCATAGTGTCATACTGTCATACCCCGGACATCTGGTATTCATTCTCATCGTGATTTCAAGCCCAATTTCACTGTCATCGTGCCAATCCCAGATTACCCCCGATGACACACATACGGACGCATAGGCATATCGGCTCACGCTGTGCCTCCGGGCACATGTATCGTTCCTTATGAAAGTGCGGCAGATGTGAGCGAGATTATTCTAACATGGGATAACTTTGGATTGAAAGGCCCCTTGTGGAAACACATTCTAGAGATTAAGCTTTTTACAGATGACTCAATTTTAAGGGTAACTGAAAAAATGGAGGAATATTGTGGTGATAATGCCTCCGATGGCACCCCCGCAAAAAAAGCACCCGATCCTCCGGTTACAGCAGAAGAAGCACATGCGGCGCAAAACCTCGCAGAAGAGATGGAAGCCGCAGAGGATTTGTTGCCTTACGAGGAGGACGGCAACCCCTTGGATCAGTTGCAGGTCCACGCTGAATTAGATGCGTTCAGCGTGGACCTTGTTTCGCTGGGTCTGATCACCTGCCAGGAGCTGGTAAAGGTCACGGCCGATGGGTGGGAGTACGTGCTTTTGGGGCAGTGCTTGGACCAGGGCGGTCTGAAGGATGGGGACGGCAAGCCCGTAATCATACATGCAGACTTCGGGCTGGAAAATGGCTGTGGGAAAGAGCTCCTGCTGAAATGCTTGGAGGACGGGTCCAAGTATAATGTTTTTGAAAGCGAACTATACAAGGCGGACGAAAAAAACATCGTCAGTAATATGCTGACGTTGTGCCAGGAGCGGTACGGGCCCCAACCCGGGGAGGAGGACAACCGCGTCATCGTGGACACACCCCACCAGGTCGACGAGGATGACGGCTTGGAGCAGCCTAGGTCGAAGGCAAGGGAGGGTAGAAAATTGTTTCTGCTTGAGTTTGAGGAGGTCAACAGCCTAGGGTTGCCTCTGTTAGTGGGACTGGCGTGGCTCAAGCAGATCTGGAGGCCTCCTGCGTCCGGGCATGCGGTTGCGGATCTCGTGGTAATCTTCAACCTACGAAAACCAGGCAATCCAGGTGTGTTCCGCACGTTTGGGGATGCAATCGCGTACCTCACCTGCCAGCACGGGGACGTCAAGGACATCACCTTCGTCTTCCGTGAGGATGAAGATGTTCGAGCAGCGGTCGACTTTCAAGTCGTACGGGGTCCATCTGCGGATGACCCCGAATATCTGTCCTTCGACGAGATGGCGCAGGAAGATACTTCGAACGTGCATCGTACCAACGTCAAGAACGCGCGAACGGAGTTGGTGCCTCGTTTGGTGAACGGGAAACAGCCGGTAAGCGACCGGCCTGCCTTTGAAAATCACTTTGTTTACTTTTATTTGGCCTGTAACTTTTATTTAGTTCGAAATGGTGGCTTCTACAGGTGTACGTCTACCTCGAGGCACAGTTCACCCGGGAGAAGAAACTTACGTATCGCATGCCCTTGGTACAGGGCATGCAAGTAGAAACAGTGATGGACCTTGGGCAGGAGGTTGGTCTTGATCTACACGGCGCCACAATCCGGTTCGTTTGCGCCAACTTGAGCCAAGGCAGCTCGGGTCAGTGGCATGCCACTTTGTTGAGCGAGAAGCATGAAGAGAACACGGCCGAATACGTCATGTTTCAAGCCCCTCTCCTTCAGAACCGACATGTCACGCTCAAGCGGGAGGAGCACTTTTGCGACAGATACCCGTTTCTTCAGCTGCAGAGCAACAAGGTCTACGCCCACGACATCCGCCTGCCCGATTATGCAGACGGCGACCTCAAAACGTTACCCACGAAGCTGCCCTTTGCCGATGGGGAAATAGCCGAGGAGGCCGAGAGGTATCAAGGCTTTAAGCAGGTATTGGCTTTTGCCTGGGAAAAGATCGCGGCCGAGGAGCAGAGGCGCTCGGAGCAGCCAGGTGGGGCGAGGACAGCGGCAAAGGTTGGCGACACCAACTACTGGACTCTCGCCTCCTCCAACTTCTCAGCGGGGCTCACCTTCCGTTTGGTGGGGACGGTGACGGCATATGTCATGTCAAGTGGTGCACCGTTGCAGCTCTCGGACAGTACTCCTTACGCGAAGCAGAAAGTACCCGGCAACCATGCAGGTGAAGGTAGCAAGAACCCGAAGGGGAATCGGAAAGCAGTTTCCAAGGCCAAGGGGAAGGGTGCAAGTGGAGCTGTTGGCGAGGCCAAGGGGAAGGGTGCAAGCGGAGCTGTTGGCGAGGCCAAGGGGAAGGGTGCAAGCGGAGCTGTTGGCGATGATTTGGGCAGTGGCACGAGGAAACGAAAGCTGTCATCGCCACCAAAGCCAGCAGCAGAGACCAAAAGGAAACGGACTTCCTCTTGTCGGCCGCCGGTGACCTTACGGCAGAAACTGGACCTTACGGACAGCGAAAAGACCAACGAGCCTGAGTTGGAACTTGAAGAAGTACTGCACGGTTCCTTTGGGGTGCAAAACGAAGTGCAGGAGCCTTCTCAGAGCATCGTTCAAGAAAGCCAGTCTGAGGAAGAGGATGACCTCCCAAAGCGGCGAGACAGACCTCTTTCCAAAAAGGAGAAGGTCCAGGACATGGTACTTATGGCCCCCTTTTCCCTATTTTGGTGTATTGATTAAGTTTTGATCAGACTGTTGACTGACAAACCTGCACATGCTCACAGGATGCCAAGATGAAGAAGTACATGGCGGACCTGTTCTTGAGGCTGACGTCCGAAAGCGTGCGGAACGCTACTGCCAGGAACACCGACTCCGACGCCGACAGACAAAACCTTGAAGAGTTGAAACGTGCTCGTGACCAGTCCCAGATTGAGGTTGCCAACCTTGCCAAGGAAAACGAGCGCCTTCAGAAGGCTCTGGTGGCTACTGCCCGACAGTCCTTGTGAAAGGACTGGAATCTCGTTCAGTCCTATCACAAGGACCGGACGCGCGGGAATTTTTTTAACCATCCTCTTGATGCTCCTAGTGCCTATCCTCCGGATTGTAGTCTCATTGGGACCTAAACTGAGTACCCCTTTGCCCGCTTGCCTAAACAATGTCGCGAGTTCATGCTACGTTATCAACATTAAGCATGGGTAGCGTTAAAAATCACTAAATTCCAACCACACCACGGTGATATTTTCGGATTTTGTATACCCAGGCAACTTCAACCGATATTTTGAGGGCGAAGATGACCTCCGATCATTTTTTTGACAAGACACTGCAGAAAGAGCAGCTCGCGAACTTGACAACATAGGTCTCCAAATTTTCACAGGACCTTCGTTGAGGTAGCTAGCGTGAGAAACATTTCGGTCCTTGTGGTAGGACTGGCCTTTTTATTTAATTTGAATTAATTTTCCCCCCACCTCTTCAGCCCTCACAAGTGCATACCCATATCGAGTATATCACCCGGCACATGTTTTTAATAAATATTTGAGCACCCAAGGATGATCTTTAAGCGCTCAAACATCAACTACATCGAAAAATCGTGGCGGCTAGCCCCCTTTTACTTCGGTCCTTGTGGTAGGACTGGAGCGTCGGGCAGTAGCCACTGGAGGAGTCGAAGTTGGAGAGTAAGAAGGCCTTGGAGGAGCAGGGGGAGCAAGCAAGGCTTCGGGAGCAGGTATTGCGCAAAGACCAGGACGAACGCAACCAGGAGGCCAAGGAGCTCCAAGCAGCGCTGTTGCAAAGGCAAGATGCCATTGAGAACAATGGATACCACATCTATATGGCCCCTGGAACCAAAATTCCGCAAAAAAATACCCTGTCTCATTTGAGTCTCATTCGCCGGTTCCAGTCTCATTTCGGCGATTCCATCGTTATCCCAAGAACTGCTATTCGGCTCATAGAGCTGCCACGTCATCACATCCGAGGTCGGACCTCTGAAAAGTAACTCGACACGAATGTCGTGAGGTCACGACACTTTAAAGAGGGGAGATATGTTACGGATCGAAGATTAGAAGACGCCCGCAGTCGCGATGTTGGTACGTCATCGTCGATGTCACGATAAATCCTCGATCGGTAATCATCTGAGTTGTACGAGTACCACTGAAATACGCGAAGATATCATCAATAGCTTCGCGTAGCTCAGTGGTCAGAGCGTCGCACTAGAGAAGCAAACGTCGCGGGTTCAAATCCCGTCGTGGAGCATTTTCGCCCCATGACGATATATGATTTGACCCGGCTCGTACAGCGAAAATCCCCGCACCGATTTTCAGACCGTAACAATGACAGATTTTACGGGAAAACGAATGGCGGCCGAATTTACCGCGGCATTAAAAATGCTGGAAATGCCCGATTAAATCGCGGAGCTCTGTAATTCTGAAAACCGACGAGCAGGTCAGATTCAGGATCGCGAGCTGTCGCGACCGTCGAGCGCTTAGGACGGGATGCTTAGGACGGAGGCACGGGTGCGTTATGACTTGTGGTACTGTATGACTTCGACGTGGTTGGGTTCGAACCCAAGGTTGGAAGTTTGGCATGCCCAACCCTGACTTCCACACCCCGAGATAACTTCGAACCCACAAAATAAAATCAGCCTAAGACCTAGTGGATGGAGAGTGTGATATATATATATATATATCAAGGGTAGGTATCGATATCTTATTTTGCCGATATATCGATATTTGGTATCGATATATCGCCGATATCACATTTTAGTACAAATATCGGTGACATATCGATATCCTGCGAAATAATCTACAACGAAAAATGTAATGTATTAACTATGGAAATGCGCGGTTTATAAATCCCAAAATCGATAAGTATCGATTATCGGAGTTACTGATCGATAACTTGTTTGAGTTATCGAAATCGTATATCGATAGGTATTTTTGCAACCGATACCTACCCTTCGTTGATGATAACACCAAAATGCTTCCAGTATAATTATATTGTTGATCAGATCTGATGACGCGGTAGCGCTATGGTGTAGGGCGCTATGTGTTGGACTTGCACCTTGAGCGCGCAGGTTCAAGTCCCGTCTGGATCTCGTCGGGAGGTTGTTGCCCGATATAATTATATTGTCTGATCAACAATATAATTATACTGGAAGCATTTCCGCGGTGTTTCCATCACCCTCACGGGTAGACCGATTTACCCCCCCACTATAAAGTGGGGGGGCCTGTCTCCTGCTGTCCTCCTTTGGAGAGCCGTGTCACACGTAGCATGCGTCTCGGTAGCTCGGAACACAGATGCATAAAACCCCTAAAGTATTTTATGTTATCATCTTAGTATTCCGAAAGCGAGTGTTCACTGACTGACTGCACGTTCTGTGATAGATATATATCTGACTATATATATATATATCCCCCACCAGCCAGAGAATCTTACTTCTCATCAGGTTATGGGTTGACCACTTCAGTGGTGGCATTTTTTCTTTTGGGATTCTAATTTCCGTCTCGTCGAACGTACCGACTACCGCAAATCTCGTCGAACTTCACCGACTACCGCTACTGCATCACCGATTTTACCCTTACCGATTACCGACACCGAGAGTCTCGTCGAACTACACCGACTACCGCCCCGACATGATTACCGAGATGTCGCTTTACCACTCCGGCATCAACGACCGAAATGCCGCTTTACCGCAACCTTTTTGACTTTCTGGCCAGCAGCGCTTCTCCTGCAGCAAAGCTGGCTTACCGTACGACTATTTTGACCTCACCGGCGTTTTCCTCGCAAAAATCTACCCCAATTTGACCCTTTCATCGTTTGATTTGCTTAATTTTACGAGAAGTTAGCTTTTCGCTTGGGAACCCTAGCTTTGGGTTCGCGGATTCTGCAGTCAGCGGTCAGTGGTCAGCGACCATGTCTACTGGACCTCAGCGTGCACGTATGGCCGCTGTTCGTTCAGTGCTGGAACAATCACACCGCTCGCTTTGTGACTCTTCCTATAGTAGTGTGTATGACTGTCACCCGAACCCGGACCCTAACGGTTTATGCCCGTTATATCGGGTTAACTTATCAACTTTATTACATTCTGAGAAAACTTACCACTGAGTGAATATATCCCGAGTCCTAGGGGTATATCCAACAGGTTTGGCCCCACGCACTCTTTGTTTAGACACTGCGTTGTTTGGCCATGTCAGGCTAAACACCGACGCTTGAGATGGAGTGAGGGGCTCCTCTAGAGGCGCGGCGGAGCGGTATGGCCTAGTTTCGCGGCTGGTTGATTGGATTTACGGAGAGCTCGGGCTCGTGGCTGCTTGATTTTCCCGTACTACGCGTTGGTAGACGTTGGAATTTTGGTCGGATCCGACACCAAGTTCCTTGGCCGCGTTGTTAGATCCACATGCACATTTGGGGAATTTTTTACGCCGCAGCTTTCCTACTTTTCCTCGACGACCGCCTTGCGACTTTTGGCCGCCGCTCCTTCCGCACCTCGCCACATTTTCCCTCACTTCGTCTATATAGTCTTCTACATCATGGTTGCGACTAGATTGACATCAAGTATGGCGTCCCGCCGACGCTCGCTGGCTACTATTTTCGACTCCGCTGCCGCACGTAATTCCGTCACGCCGGCTACGCCGGCGCCTGCTGGTGTTCCGGCTGCGAACTCCGCACAAGCCGTATTCTTGGCGGGTGTTCGCTCGCTCACGCGTGAGCGCTTCGACGAGAGCGTGGCGAAGCACGTCATCCGGAAATGCTTTCCCGACAAGCATGACCGATTTACGGGTACGGAGTCGAACGCTCAGGTGCTCCTCTCCAAGCTGGTGCCTGCTATCCAGGAGGCATTCGAGGCCGAGGACGCGCTGTTTGCCCCTATGTTCGACTTGGAGGACCCCACGTTGGCCGTGCGGCCCGAGGCCAACAAGCTCCTCTTCTCAACCCTCGAGCTCATTGTGTCTCCCGCCTCTCCAGCGGGTGACTGGCTCGAGGCGTCTGCGACCTTGCACCCTCTGGACGGCAAGCGGGCCCTGCTGGAGCTCGCAAGGCGTCTGCTGGACTCCGGTGCACCCTTCCAGGGGACGTCGGACCTCCTTGGCGTCCGTTTTAAGGCACACACCGACCCGTCCGAGTCCATCACGGACTTCAACGCGGCCTTACGGTCCGCCAAGAGGCGCAACACCCTCGACGATGACGAGGTGAAGGAGCTCTTCCTCGCCGCGCTGGACCCTGCTTTCTACGCGCCGGTGGTGTCGAGGCTCTTCACCCACCAGCAGCGAGCGGCCGTGGACCTTCTTACCATTCAACAATGGGTCCTCGAGTGCTACGCCCGACACGTCGCAGCCGGTACGCACACTGCCTCGTTCACTCTGTCCGCAGCGGCCGTGGCCACTGACGGCGACGCCTCGCAGCTTGGCCAAACCAAGATTTTTTTTTTAAATTACCTATATTTTTTTAACCCATTTTTCGGTGTACCACCTATATTTTTTTGCCAATTTTTTTGGCATGCCTATATTTTGATGAAATTTTCCCCCCTTTTTCGGAGCTGCTGAGCCCTAAGCGAGCCGTTGCGCGAGGCGCGGAGGTGCGGAGGCACGGAGGCAGGGAGGCAGGGAGGCGCGGAGGCGGGGAGGCGAAATAGTGTGTCGCAGTGAGATGATATGTCGCGGTGAGATGATATGTCGCGGTGAAATAATGTGTTGCTGTGAGATGATATGTCGCGGTGAGATTATATGTCGCGGTGAAATATTGTGTCGCGGTGAGATGATATGTCGCGGCGAAATAATGTGTCGCGGTGAAATAATGTGGTTACATTTAAAACAGGTTATTACATTTAAACAGGTTATTACATTTTCAACAGGTTATTGCATTTAAAACAGGTTACAGTACTCACTCGTATTTAAGAATATCTAGTATAGTGTTCGTGGGCAATATATACCCGCGTATGATTAATCTACTACGTACTCTCAAGCAAGGCCTGGTATCATTCTTTATCCGTGATATTGATACATTTTTGATAGCTAAGTCTATATATTGATATGATACTGATAACTAAGCGAGCACATCGATACGATACTAATAATCAAAGCGAGGCTAATATTGATATGATACTGATAACTAATTACTTGTATCAATATGATGCCAATAATTAAGTGGATGTTATCGATATGATATGATGATTTTTTGGGCCAAAAGAATATCATGATACCTATCAATACATATCCATATGTACGAATGAAGTGAGCTCTACATGACATCGATACCGGGACTCTCGGAACTGATAGGACAAAACTATTGATGTGCATGGCATTCAATATTCGGTATACTATGCTCTGTACCAAAGAATAAAATGGGTCAATAGCAACACAGGCTATTGGGGCATTTTAATCGAGGTTTGCAAAGCACAGTTACACCGGAGGACAGCTACTCAGGTGCATTCAATGGCATACGTATATTCATATTTAGGGCTTACAACACTCTCTTGTTATACCTCAGCATCAAAGCTGCTTGCAGATAGTCTGCCAGGCAACTATCCTGGGCATCTCCGAACATGTCTTTCAGCAGAGAAAATACTCTCTCACAGGCACAAGAGTTAGGAGAAAGTGAAAAAACTATTCTGGCTCCCATGCTCCAGTTAGGGAGTTCACTGGAGTTCCTCTTCCACCAAGCTAGCACCGCGTCTGTGAAAGCGGCCACATCACCGTGGTCACAGGTAAAACCAACAGCTGCTGCCTGGTATTTTGGCAGCTCACCCTCCAATGCACTCACCAGCTGTGCGGCGACAGCGACATCGACAACCGACAACCGACAACCGACATGTCATGTCATGCCATGCTCATGTCACGCTAGTAGCCGTAACACAGTCAGATTTTCGACGATTTTGAGGGAAATTTTGATCGATGAGATTCCAACTTTAAAATTTTGATCTGGGGGGTGATATTTTCCCAACGGACCCCCTATATTTTTCGAAATTTTGACATTTTTTTGTGCTGAATTTTCACCTATATTTTGAATAAAATTTTGAAAAATTCTTGGTCGGGCCAACTCGCAGCTGTCCGACCTCACGGCCATCATCCTCGACGTGAAGCGGCAGCTGAAGGTACTCACGGACAAGGTCAACGGGCGGGGTTTTACCCCGCGGGCGGACAAGAACAAGATCGGCAACGGGGGAGGCGGCTCCGGTGTTCGTTTTGCAGCAGGTGACCTCCCGACGGGAGGGAACTGGCCGCAGTCGCAGGTGAGGAAGCGCGTTGCCTTTCACAAAGGCAGCGGCGACTTCATTCCATTCTGCCAAAATTCAACGTGCAAGAAGGACGAGGCCCGCCACTGGCACCGCGACTGCCCGAACGGCGGCAAGCACGGCGCTGGGGGAAGCTTCCACAGCTTCTCCCTCGGTGACATCGAGAACGACTTGCTGGCGGAGCAGTTTCAGACGGCCATGGACGAGCACGACGGCGAGCGGTTCGATGCGCTCTGCCTTCTGGCGGGGGGCAAGCCGGAGATGCTCGACGGCGTTTCGGCGTGTTCCTTCGGGATCGAGCCGGAGCGGGAAGACGGTGCGTTGCAGGAATTCCTGCCCTACTGCCAGCCTGCCACCCACATGGGCGGCTTCACGGTCGGTGGTGTCGAGAGCGGGATCTCGGCTGCCGCTTGCACGCATGTCCGCGAGGACGCACCGCCGGCGCCACCGCCGGCGGCAATCACGCATGTTTGCCCGGACGAGTCGAAGGCGTCCGACGCCGTTGACGTGATGCCGGTGGACCCCATGCACGCGCACGAGCCCGACCTCTGCTTTGCGGACCGGATCGCGCGGATGGGGGACTCTCGATCACGGCTGAGGGCAAGGACTTGGCGGTGCGGTACATGCACGCCGGGTCGGAGACCGACTCTTGCGACGGCGACGCGGACGGGTCTGCAGCTGGGTATGACCCTATTGACGGTGAGGATGCGGTCCCGCAGCCTCTGGCATCTCGTCGGGGATGCGGTGCACCGCCTTGGGGGTTTGGCCGCTCTTCGGCGATTGCGGTGATGGTGTGTGCTCTCTTCTGTGTTTGCGCCACCGCGGCGCCAATCTCGGCTGCCACTCTTGGCGAGGCGTGTGCACCGGACCACACCGGCCTGGAGGTCGGTGGTGCTGCCGAGGCAACCACCGGCGAGCCTGCATTCACTTCTGCGGCACCGGTTGCTATTCCACCGCGCCGGCACGGCCGGCACCGTGCTCGGCAAGGCCTTCACAATGCACCAATCGGGCTTTACATCCCGGTACCCGGTCCCGCCCGCTTCACCGCTGTGTTGGGATGCACCACCGTCACCGGACTACTCACCGGGCCCGACTACTGACGAGGAGGACGGGGAAGATCCCTCGCACGACGATCGAGACCTTTCAGATTTCTTCTGGAGCTCTACGAATGATTCAATCACGGCATCGACATCTTCAATTCACGGCACCATGACTGTGCTGCGGGCCGGCACAGCAGTACCACCGCCAACTAGTGGCTAGGAAGTTAATCATGCCGCTCCTGCACAGTGAGATTGCCCGAGATTTCACTGGTGTGGACTGTTCCTCACGAGCCTCCAAGTGAACGGCGGTCACAACTACCGGAGGGCAACAGAATTGAATCGACAACTGGCTGCCTTCCAACCTTCTCTAAAAATAAGTCTGCTAGTAGCATTGGTACACTGCTGCTGTCTGCTTCCCATAAGTTCATAAGAGAACGGTGGTCACAAACTCACTGGACACAGGGCTTAAGGGCTGTCTGTACCCAGTACCTGCAGAGTAGAGCAGATTTGTGCTTGTGCAACACACAACTTACAGGGCACCACACAAAGCCGAGAGGCAAGCTGCTTATACCATTTACCAAACACGGGGCCGAACGGCCCGTCGCCCATACTTCTTACCATACACAGAACAGAGCAGAGTTATGCTTTTGCAACTCACAACTCATAAGGCACTGCACAAAGCCGAGAGGCAAGCTGCTAATTTCAGGTACTAAACACGGGACCGAGCGGCCTGATGCCTGTACTAATTACCATACACAGAACAGAGCAGAGTTATGCATGTGCAACTCACAACTCACAGGACACCACACAAAGCCGAGAGGCAAGCTGCTTATACCATGTACCAAACACGGAACCGAGCGGCCTGCTGCTCATACCTTTTACCATACACAGAACAGAGCAGAGTTATGCTTGTGCAACTCACAACTCACAGGGCACCACACAAAGCCGAGAGGCAAGCTGCTTATACCATGCACCAAACACGGGATCGAAAGGTTTGCTGCTCATACTTTTCACCATACACAGAACAGAGCAGAGTTGTGTTTGAGCAACTCACAACTCACAGGGCACCACACAAAGCCGAGAGGCAAGCTGCTTATACCATGTACTAAACACGGGACCGAGCGGCCTGCTGTTCATACTTCTTACCATACACAGAACAGAGCAGAGTTATGCTTGTGTAACTCACAACTTACAGGGCACCACACAAAACCGAGAGGCAAGCTGCTTATAACACGCACCAAACACGGGACCGAGCGGCCTGTTTCTCATACTTCTTACTATATCCAGAGCAGAGCAGAGTCATGTTTGTGCAACTCAAAACTCACAGGGCACCACACAAAGCTGAGAGGCAAGCTGCTTATACCATGTACCAAACACGGGACCGAGCGGTTTGCTGCTCATACTTCTTACCGTACACAGAACAGAGCAGAGTTATACTTGTGTAACTCACAACTCACAGAGCACCACACAAAACCGAGAGGCAAGCTGCTTATAACACGCACCAAACACGGGACCGAGCGGCCTGTTTCTCACACTTCTTACTATA
>LGRX02001641.1:29634-63992 GCA_001247695.2 Cymbomonas tetramitiformis | reverse complement strand
GTGAGGGGGGGCGCTTGGGTGTACAGAATACCAGCTGGCACGCTGTGGAAGACCTGTGTCGCGACGTCGGTTTATATGGAGACGTGATACGATTTGATGATGGGTTCGACTCTCAGGTGCTTGTTTTGTACTTGTGCCGCTCAGCTATTGGTGCGCTCCACTAACAGCAGCGACGCACAAGCCGGGCTCCGGCTCAAAGGAAGCGGGTCACACTGCTGGAAACTGTCATGCACCTCAAGCCATAGAATTGTGGGAATGGGCTAGAGTTGGGTGCTTTGGGGCGGCAACTGCATGTCCGCTCAGGTGGGCACGGGCGGCAGCAAGCTGTCAGGAGGCCTCCGGCAGCGCATCGCCATCGTGCGGGCTCTCCTTCGCGAGACTCCGATCGTGGTCGGGGACGAGCCCAGCTCTGCACAGGATCCTGAGCGTAGGTGGGGGCCCTATCCACCTCACCCCCAATGTTGTGACTATCCTTTCGTCTGCGCGCCGCCGCCTTGGAGCGTGGCGAAGGTGACGCGCCGGGGTTGGCAGAGAGCCCGAGCAGAGCGAGGCTCCCGGGTCCCCCGGGCTTTACACACGGCGAGGTGGGGGCGGCGAGGTGGACAGTGCGAGGATCACTGCGAAGCTTCGGGAACTGCAGTACAAGGACTCTCTCGGAATCGACCACCCGGCAACGGTGCTATGCGTGATCCACTCGGTGGCCCAGCTGGTGAACTGGGACCTTGTCTGCGTCATCGGTGACCATACCATCTCGGAGTTCGACACACCCTCCAAGCTCCTTTCCGAGAAAGGCCGCTTCTATCAGATGATGCACCTGCAGAAAGGGCTCAAGGTTGTTGCCCCCACCCCCCTTGAGGGACCCATCGCCGCGAGGGCTGGGCAGGAGTGCTCTAGTAAGTCCAGGTCTCCCGTCGCCAGCGAGCGCGCGTGGCGGCCGGCTGGCTTGGATGTGCAGCGTGAGGAGACGCCCCTCAACCTGTGATCTCAGCGGAGGCGATCTCTGAAGTCCGATGACGCAGTTTTAGGGGGCCTAACTGGAGGGGCCCGGTGGTTGTGACAGTTGCACCCAGATGGCCGCGCCAGCATCACGCCCGATCGTGTGCAGGACATCTGGCCTTATTACACCGTGGAGGTGGTGGATGGCCTGGCGATGACTGCCGGGGTGTTCATGACCTACACTTACAAGCCCGGGCAGGTGGCATCCCTATACAATCATAGCCCTAGGGAGCGGGCAAGGACAGGAGGAGGAGCTGTGTGGGTGCGGTGGACTCCAGACTCTCGCGCAATATAAACGCATCTGGCGGCGAGACAGCTGGAGCGGACGGGTCAGTGAATTGAGGGGCCCCGCTGGAGGATATCCTGGATGCAGGGCGGCACCTGTCAACGGGAGGGATGGACAGCTGAAAGCTGCATCCTTTATGCCAGCTGCTGTCCAACCTCATGATGTGGAGCATTGTCTGGGCATTGGCTGAGCAGCAACAGGTGGCACGTTTGGAGTGACAGGTGGTGTTTGAGAAAGGCGAGAAGGCCGACATGCTGATTGTGCTCGTCGTCGGCAGCATGCTGCTCACGTATGTGGGCACAGACAACAAGAGCGCGCCATTCCAGGTGCCTTGAAACTCCTCTCCCAGCTGACCCCGCTGGCAGCTTTGTCCGCCCCCGCAGAGGGGTGTGCGTCGCGGATGTCTGCCCAGCGCCGTGCTATACCTCTTTGCAAGCGGAGCTCAGTTCATCCAGCATTGTGAATATGTTCAACAATGGAATGTCGGACGTCGCCGCACCGTCGGATCGGCATATTGAAGAGTGTAAAGGATCCGGAGTGCATGGCTGCCCCTGCTCTCTGACGCCTCCGCAGGACCTCTTGCTCCCCACTCGGATCCCTGCCGGCCTGGCGGGAATTACAAGTCAGGGGGGGGTGCCAAATGCAGGTTGGGGAGTCGCTCGGTGAGTGGAATGTGCTCAACGAAAACATGACGTGGGGATTCAACTTGATGGCAAAGTCGCAGTGCGTGTGCCTCGCGCTGCACAAGCGGTCCTTCGAGCTGGGCTTGAATGCCTCGCCCGACGTGAAACGCTCGGTCCAGGAGCTCAGAGCCAGCATCGACCTGAAGCGCTCGCCCGAGTACCTGCGCTCTGTCTGGATGTTCATCGGGCTCAGCGATGAGCACCTCAGGGTCATCGGCGAGCTGTTTGAGGTGCGCTACAGGCGACCTCTCTGTTCCAACCCTCCACAAGAGCGCGGCGCCCTGACACAGGGGGCTACTTCCCTGCGCCAGGTCATATCTCCCCTTTTCCCAAAGGAATGGGCCGCACACGTAATTATTTGATTTCCGTATTCCTTCGACTCGTTTTTAATAGCCACAGTAATATTTTTCTTGACTCGACTCTATGACGATGTAAGGTGCGGCTGCGAGCGAGATGGTAGTCATTGCGGCTAAGAGCATCCTGACATAAGTGCGTTTAGGGGCGGGGTGGACTGAACCGGCTCTTCCATTCAGTCGCAAGGGCCGTCGTTCTGGTGCGAGAGGGGAGTCACTCTTTTGGATCCAAAGCGACCGGGCTGCTGGTGCGGCCAATCAGGCACCTGCGGTGAGCCAGGGAGTGCGCGGGGGACCCTGTGTTGCTGCAGGTGGAGACCTTGTCCAGCGGCAGCGTCCTGTTTGACAACACGCTGGACTCCGAGGAGAACTGGTGCAAGTCGCTGTATGTCATCATCAGCGGAGACGTCCAGGTATGTCATCATCAGTGTATGTCAACATCAGCGGAGACGTCCAGGTATGTCATCATCAGTGTACGTCATCATCAGCGGAGACGTCCAGGTATGTCATCAGTGTATGTCATCATCAGCGGAGACGTCCAGGTATGTCATCATCAGTGTATGTCGTCATCAGCGGAGACGTACACCGTTTTGTCTCCATATACTATTTATTTTTTATTCTTGGAGTCATCAATATATAAACTCGTCAGCATCATTAATATCTACGGTATATATCGCACTGAAAGAAATAAACAGTACAGACAACCGCAGGATTACAGTATGACAGTGGATCCTTATTTAGTTAGTTCAACGGCATGCTATTATTAGAAATATGAATGTGGGGTGCTGGAGTACTATATTTTTTAGAAGGCGCATCGACCTATCGGGAGGATTTTCTATATATCCATACATACACGTGGGAAATGTACGGCATCCCTAAGTAACATAGGTTTTGCCACGTGTATATCGAGTTATGTGAAAAACCCTCCCGATAGATCGATCAGTCTCCTCAAAACTAACTATTCTAGTATAAAATTTACAAGGTTACTATGAATATATACGGTATTACGCTCGAGATTCTTGTGAGATGCCAATCGAGCGGCTCTGCTGTATTTATTGAAGCTAGTAGCTTTTCTGAGCAGTACAGATTAAAACTTTAAATTACCATGTGACATAGATCAGCATGTCATTCGCGATCGTCATATATTAAATATGATGCAAAATGAAGATCTGCCGAGTATCTGCCATCTCGTATAAAACAGTGTTCATTACACATGAATTGCGCCGTAAGATGTCCAGGTATGTCATCATCAGTGTATGTCATCATCAGCGGAGACGTCCAAGTATGTCATCATCAGTGTATGTCATCAACAGCGGAGACGTCCAGGTGGCCTCCAGTAGACCGCCCCCTTCCGCCATCACCGGGACCCGGCCACCACCGGGGGGGATTTGCCAGCGTGGCCTCAGGAGGGGGCGGGGATCCGAGGGGAGCGCATCGAGTGCACTGCAGCTGCGGGGCCCGCTTGTGAAGGTGCACGCGCTTGCTCATTTGGGGGACCGGGAGCGTGCATGAGGAGCAGTGCATCCGCTCGCACTGCGGCTTGGATGCAAGTTAGTTCTCCCCGAGCCTCGCGAGCTTATGCGCGTTCTCAATTCGGATGTGGGCCGAGGTGAGTTTTGGGCGGGATGAATGGACGGGGGCAGCTGAAATTGAACGGCTTGAGGGATGACGGCGAGATCGGTCTTGTGTCGAAGAAGCTTCTTCCTGGGGAGTACTTTGGGGAGGTGGCGGTGGTGGAGCACGACGAACGGTTGATCCGCGCGACCACTGCCGACCGTTGCGTGTTCCTCAAGCTCAGCGCGGCGAACCTAGCCACAGTTATGCAGAACCAGACATACAGAGCCATCGCCGAGGTGCGTCATGAGGCCTCTCATCCCTGTCTGCCACGCCGCGGCCGCCTCCGTGTTGTGCCACCCTTCGGCTCTGCGTGTGTGACGATGACGCATACCCCAAATGCTCTGTCTCCACGGTGGAAGCGCGCTCCCTTCTGGCTGGAAGTGACGATGACGCATACCCCAAATGCTCTGTCTCCACGGTGGAAGCGTGCTCCCTTCTGGCTGGAAGTGGTGATGACGGGTGTGGATGCCAGCAACGAAGCCCGGCCATCGGGAGTCTCTGGCAAGGCGGTGTGCCCGCGCCGGCACCTGCGCTGTCCAAGCTGCGCTGGGGTAGAGAGCTGCGCGCGAGGGCGGTCTGCCTGCGCCGTGCACGCCTTTCTGCACATCTGTTGCAGCCTCGCCTGGGCCTCACTTCAGTACGTGTGCCTTCCCACCCCTGCAGGAAGTTGCCAGGAACCTGCAAAGGTTTTATGATCTGCTGAACGGGAAACTGCTGGAGGAGCACTGGCTGTTCGGTCACACCCCTCTGGACAAACTGGCAACGTTGTCTCAGGCAAGCCATCCTGCATCCGCCACCGCCACCACCATTCTCTCACGTTGCAGGCGCCGCGCCCTTTTCCCCACTGCTCCACCTGCAAGGGCGAGTGTGGGAGCCTGTGGGTGGCTTGGTGACGTAGAGCAGCAGGCTGGCCGCTACCGGGACAGTATCGGGGGGGCGTGCTACCCCTGGCTCCTGCAAACGCCGGCAGAAGTGGCGCGGTGCTTTTGCCTCCCGCTCCCCCGCATGCAGGCCCGGGAGATGCTGGCCTCCGAGCCGGAGATCCAACCGGGACCCCGCACTTTTGGGGCATCCCACCTGCAGCACGGCCTGCATGCCTGGCTCGGCGACTCCTGGCGCAGGCGGCGGCCATCAGTGGCCTCCGTTGAGCAGGCATCACAAGACAGAAGGAAATGGGAGCCTGAGGGGGTTGGAGAGGGGCGGGTGTGGAGGTGGCGAGTGCTGGGAAATGAACTGGCAGGCTTTCGACATAGTGAGCGTTCCACCCGGCACGAAGCTATTCGACCGCCAGCTGGTGAAAAATATGGACACGTGCTGCATTCTGCTGCTGGGTCAGCTAAGCCTTGAGCAGCGCGTTGCCGGCAGCAGCTCCGAAGGTGGGGAGGCGTGGGTTAACATGCCCGCGCCAACCACCATCAATGAGTTCGAGCTGCTGCCAAAGATGCCGAAGTATGTCCACTTGTTGACTGCCACAGTGGAAAAGCAGGCCATGCTGCTGATCACGACCCGTCAGCGCATCGCCGGCTGTCTTACGGTACGCTCCCCGGTGCCCGGGTGGGAAGGTGTTTCATTTGGACATTGACTTTGGCACTCTCTTATGTGGCGCCCCTTTGACTTTCGGAGCCTGCTACCGCCGGGCTTGAGCGTCCAGGCCACGTGGCGATTAAAGTCCGCCTGCTGTTTTGATGCAGCCTTCCTCTATCCAATGGGGGCGAGAGGAGCGCATGTGAATGGCGTTTAACATTGGAGCTTGGGGAGGCGGGGCTTGGGATGGTGCGATTCAGTGGAACGGGGTGGAGAAGCCGCTGATGGAGATCGCCAAGAAGCGCGCGACGTTTTGGACGCTGGCTGGCATGGCGAGCTACGGGCTGACCTTCCTAAAGGAGAGCCAGCTGGCGCTGCTGAGCGTGCACGTGCAGTGCCGCCAGTTGCTCCAAGAGGGTCTGCTGTGGGACGCGGAGGCTGCCCAAGACGAGGGGCACACCGCCAAAAAGCTGGTGGGCAAGGTGCTCAGTGGAAAGCTGCGCGTGCTCATCTCGAGTGGGCAGCACAAGGTACGGCTGCCGCCAGCCGCCCAGGCCGCCCTTCCCGTGGACCCTCTTGCCCCAGCCACCCTCCCCCACCAGAGGTGCGCCATCACCGTTTCAGGAAACTTGCCGTCCAGTTAAGGTGTCCCGATGAGGGCAGATAAAGGAGCGGATGGATCCTCCTCCTCACCAAGTCTGCGACGCCACGTGTGATGCTGTTTGGTGCACCTGCAGTGCGAGAGATCTTTTGCCGCAGATGTTCGCAGGACCGGGCTCTGTCCTGAGGTATGGGACGAAGTCAGTAGGGGTCATCGCTGGAGCGGGGGTCCGCGCTGCGGGCGCCAAGAGAATCCCATCAACCAGTCAAATGCATCATCGCGACTTTCGCGGCGAGCGGACCAGGCGCTTCTTTTGCCCGCGCCTGGTTGCCCTGGTGGCTGCTGGATGCCCGCCCTGGAAACTGGGAAGCTAGAGGTGAGAGTGGCGGCTGGCTGGCAGGTGATTGGAATCGACGCCTGCTTCTCGATGCCTCACAGGGCGCTCGACCAGCTGGGACCCAGTGAGGGCGGCCACATGACGACCAACGTGCTGGAGGTGGTGTGCTCAAGCCCTTTTGCCACGGTGGCGCTGCTGCCTCTGGACATGATCAGCGCGGAGGCGGAGGTGGCCATGCAAGAGCGTGAGCAGCAGCTGCAGGCGGCGCGGGCGGAGTATCTGAAGCGCAGCATCAAGGCTGACCAACTCAAGGTAGAGATCAAGAACATCGAGGTGTGCCGCTTCCCGTCATGCCTTGAGCCCTTCTCATCATGATCCAACGCACTCGCTCTTCGGCAGCGTCCGTGGCTGTCGCATCCGACGGTCTTTTACAGCTGATGCCGTGTAAGTCAGAGAAAAGCCGCTTTTGGCTTGGACTATTTTCTCTGCACGCCGGCGTTTCCTTTCCACCTGGCAAGAGGCCTGGGGGCGCTCTTTGCCCCAGCATCACGCTTTGACCACGCTTTGACCATGCATGTTCGTTGGTCAGAGGCACTATTTGGGGTGGCCCGTGGGCGAGGGGGAGCCAAGGAAGTTGCTCTCTTCTCGACTTGGCTTCGGGCCTCGCCCGAGTTCCTCCCGACACGCAGCATTCCCAGCACCCGGAACACAAGAAGCTTGCCCTGACCCCTCACACGAGTGCCGTACCTACTCATCCCCTGGGAGGATTCAGAGTTAGGGGTTTCACCAAATCCTTAGATTCTCGCTTGATACCTGTATGGACACAACGGCAATAGTTGTTACGAGGAACTTCCTACAACTAGAAATGCTGTGGGGTGTAATTCGTTTGCAGCGCGTGACATCATCGGGGGGCTTGGAGGGAAACAGCTGCTGCTCGGAATCCGGGACCCGTTCAATGCTGGAAAAGTGTGGAGGAAAGCTTTCTTCCGGCTGCGCATCTTGGACATGTTTATGGGCAACAATCTGCTCACTCCGGGCCGGGACTCTGAGCGAAGCTCAAAAGATGAGATCACGGAAGAGATGCTCGGAGAGTTAACTGTCCGCCGAGATGAGCTGGTGAAGGAGGCCAAGGTCCCTTCCCCCCGCCTTGTGCAGGCTCAATCCCCATCCAGCGTCCTCTGCTCTGCATGCAACCTCGAAGTTGGCAGATAAGCATCTATTGTTCGGGTGTGCAAGCGTGTTGTCCGACTGCGCCGCCCTTACATGCCGTTTGTGTCATCACGGAGTCGATGACTAACACATACCTCAGCACCGCTATCGACGTATGCAGCATGTGGGTGCCCCGTGTCGTGGCACTGTCACAAGCAAAGTGAATGCGCTGAAGGAAGGCCTCCGTAAATGAAGAGGGAGGGGGGGGGTTGTTTCTCCAGGTGGCTCACGATTTGCTGATCAAGGAGTTTGCTGTGTTCAACACTCTGGCTATGACACGCCTGGACGAGTCCTTCTTCCCCGACGAGCTCAAGTACATGGAGTCTATTGTGCGCGCTCCGCTGTCAACTTGGGTGAAGGTGCCCGAGGTGCTTGCTGTGCGGCCCTTGCACCAGGACTACTGCAGCACCGTGCACAACTGGCTGTCGAAAGCTACCAATGCCCTCACCAGCAAGCGCACGGAGCTCGTCGCGGCGTGCCGCCAGCTATGGCGCAAGGTACCAACGCCACAAAACGCAACCTCTAAGCCTGCCCCCTGCCGAAAGTCCTCTGTCTGTGGCACAATATGCCGCGGCCCCGCAGTTTTAACGACCCCCCAGCCTGCCTTCTACTGCCTCTTGGGGAGCACGGCAGACGAGTCTCTGCCTTTGCTGCAAGGAGAGGCAGGTAGTGGCGAGACCCATACTCGATGTCTTCCCTTGAAGTTTGTGGGGAGCACTTCGGTGCAAATGGATGCCACATCAGCGTATTTATGAACGATGTAGTTGTACCTTTGTAGGGTATTGTGTCGATTCTCCATCGTGTACGCGTGTGCATCGATTACTGCTTTCGCGAATCTTCCTTTGTCTGTCTATTGGTTTGCATTCATCGATCAACGGGTCCCATCCATCAACCGTGAGCCACCGGGGGGCATGCCAGCAGGGTCCGCTTACTCTGTTATTTGTGTTACGTGATATCGCATGTTGGGCAATGATCGGCGCATACTGTCATTCATGGTGCTTTGCATTCGGTTTGAGATGTGTCCAAGTAGGTGGTATCTTGTCACAGCCCCGCCCTGCTCCTGAATGCTTCTCGCATGCACTGGGATGATGGTGGGCTGGCTTTTATCGGCGGGCCTCGTGCCGTTCATTATGTCATATCTAAGCTGGCAGGACAATCGAAGATCCTGCTTTGATCAGCCGCTGGAGCTGCTGTAGCTACCGGCTCTGCATCCAGGTGGCAACACCCAGTCAACCAGCACAGCACAGTCAAGCAGTCCACAGTCAACCAGCAGCGTGCTTCTTTCATTGGCTGCTCGAGCTGTGGCAGATGCCAGCTCATCGTATGGATTTGCAACGGATGATATATGCGGCATGGTGAAATGTTTTTATTTGATTGGTTGCTATACTGCAGTAGCTGCTGGCTCTCGGCGTCATTCCACAATGGGACCTGGTTTGTACTGCTCTCTGGACGTTCTGTGGATGCAGTGAACAGCGTTTGAATCGTTCCGATGCTCGCGGCCCAGTCAGCTCCTGAATTAAAGCGGGCCGGAAAGGGGGATTGGGTGAAATGCCGCAGTGTGAAATCGATCCAGCGCACTGTGCGAAGATCGAGGTGTTCAGTAACACAGGGCTCGGCCACTCCGTGTTTCTGGTGCTTGAGAAGGAGCTGCAAAGCCTGAAGGAGCAGATGGTGCCGCAGCTGTTGAAGTGCGTGCCTCGACTTCCCGAGCATCGCAGTGCAGAGAGCATGGAGCGGCACACACCTTCGGGGAAGCCGTATTGCCTCCAAATCAAGCTTCGCCATTGGATGCCAGACCCACATTGTCTGGTGCCTGAGCCATAGGGAAGTTGTTCTGGTGCACCCGCCCAACAGGTGCAGCTGAGTTGCCAGCGTGCGGGCTTTCTAAGGGAATGCAATGCAAACTTATAGGAGGGCTCTTGCAAAAGGCGTATGCCGTCAACCATGCACCCGCGAGACGGCTTTGCTTGCTCCGCCCTCCTGACGTGTCTCCATGGATTCTAGAAGCAGGTCTTTGTCTACTGATAGGCGATATCTGACAGCTGCTCAGTGCGAGCTTCGTGAGGAAGGCGCGGGCCTGAGGGCTGCGACTGCGATTGGGCAAATGGGCACAGCGCGTTCGCGGAGATGGGACAGCTGTGGACGGATCTCCAAGCATCCGATGAACAGCGGGCTGAGTACCCGGACCCGGATACATTGAACCTTTTAGAAAACGAGGTACAGCTCGAGTCCATGGTGGATAAATACAACCAGGAAGTGTCCCGGCTCCACTATGCGAAGAAGATCTTCACGAACTACAAGGTACCGCTGCGCTGCCCGCGTGGCATTTAGTGCCGCTTGGGAGCTGACTTCGGACAGTGTAGGAAACAGTGTTCGGAGAGCTTTAAGGTTAACTTGGCACTGTGTATGGGGGAGTGTAGGGGGCATTCACTTGTGGAGGTGTAAGTTGAGGCCCACGAGTTTACTTCAAGCCTCTGCGGTGGAGTGCGGGCCGCTTTGGAGCGGCCTCTTGCGTGTGTCAGGGAGCCTTGGAATCGCATTGGCAGTCTCTCGAGGGGGGTTTTCAGAGGAGCCTCGGAGTCGGCTTCGGAGTTTCTCGAGGGAGCGTTGAGATTGGTCGGGAATGTGCGGAGGAGCTTGGAAGGTGTTTTGGGCATACGTGTGGTGGGGCCATGCAGCATATCCAATGCGGCTGCTTATTGGCTGCGTCTTACTTTTGGATTCTGATGCATGAACGGAGGAAAGAGAAGAGTGGCGAGCGGTGGTGGGGCGCGCAGAGGGAGCGTGACGAGCTGGATGCGCTGCGGGAGGAGCGATTTCGTAACGAAATGCTGAAGTCGGAGCAGAAAGGGTACGTGGAAGGCTACAACGCAGGCCTGCTGGAGCAGAAGCACACCATCAAGAGTATGCTGTCTACAGTGGCCGAGCCGCTGGACGAGCTGCTGGACGAGCCGCTGAGACCATCGAGGGGTGAGGGCATGGAAGCGCTCACCGGGCTGCAGGACATGACGGAGGAGATGCAGGGATTTGCGAAAAGCCACAACGAGGCGATGAGCGGCGTGCGCAATGCCATCCGCAACATGATGAGCAAGGCGAGCGCCCGGTGGATCTTTGCTGGGCAAAAGTGCGGGGAAGGCCGCCACCTGCTGGCCGTGCTCGGGTGGCATGACAACCCTGATGAGATGGACCCCTTTAATGCTCACGAGGTCCGCTTCCTCCGCCTTCTACTTTTCCAAAATGCGTGATCTGCTTCAGGTCCCCGATTTCATAAGGATGCTGCGCCATCCATCGACCGCTCCAGATGCTCCAGAAGCGGCGAAGGCAGTACAAGCTCGTCCCGGAGTGAGACCACTCCCCTCTCCGGAGGCGCCGAGCGTTAGTCCATGGACAGCGCCCGCGTTGACGGAGGGCTGACTGGCTAGTATGGCTGATCTGTGAAACATGGAGAGTCCGTGTGCCAAGGGTGAGCGCGGTGTGGGGCGGAGACCGGCTGCGTGCAGGGCATGATCGGAGAGGAGGCGAAGGAAGACCTGAGCAAGGCCGTGCTGCGGCTGAGACAGATTATCCACAGCGGCGTGATCAAGCGCAACAAGCTGATCCAGCAGTGCCGTCTCCACTGGAGCCTCCTCGGCATGGGGCCTCAGGAGCAGCACGCGGTGCGCCTCTCTGCGGCCTTTGTCCGCTCCGCGGCCCTGTGCCTGCGCGTGCCACTTCACACAGAGGACCCGAGCAGGGCTGTGGCAGGGCCCTCCCGAATAATAAGACACCCCTGCTCTCTGTGAGGGCCAACCTGGGCAAATGGCTTGAACATTTGCTTACTTTATCAAAATGCGGTTGTGATTGGTGGTCTGATCGCACCTGGCGAACACGTAGATTCATCACCAATCGCAGTGTTGTATGATGCCGTGATGCCATCATCCGAAGTTCTGGACTGCTTACGTCTCATCGTATAAACCGAACTCGTCGACGTGTCGTGAGTCCGGAATGTGTATCGTAAACGAATCATCGTCGTCAAATTGACTCGACGAGTCGTGACACCATACACCATTCAACAGATCGACCGTTCATTTCCCCCGCATTTCCGGTTGGCCTCGTGGAGATTTTAAGATTGACCAGCCTAGCATTGGATAGTTTCAGACCCTACCAATCTCATACGTTGGTACGTTCTCTTCATTTGCTGTAGAAGCCTGCCCCCGTCAGAAGCAGACACAGGGCTGGGTGCTGTCAAAAGCTGGAACGTGAATGTGTTATTCTTATTCATGAACGAGTGGCTCGTGTGCGCTGCCACACCGTCCCTGCGCCCTCCCCCAGTATTCTGCTGTGTCTGCACTGCATGAGGCGCATCCCCATTCAAGATTATGCATCAGGCGGCCGTCAGTGAACCCTCGTAGAATGATTATGAGTACCTTTGTCTGCGTGGCAACCCGGCACGGTTGGGGCCCGCCATTGGTCGAAGACATGCTTCTGATGGACTTCAAGCGCCGGCGTGGGGACAGGCCTCGGATGGTTTGAGGAGAGCAAGTTTACCTCAAACCGTGAAGGCCTTCCAGCAGGAGTTGGAGTCGCTGAAGGTGCAGGTCAATCAGCTCGACAAGTCGTCTAAGAACATTGCCACTGGACGGAGCAAGGACTTCTATGAGCAGCGCGTCGCCACCACTCGCCACATCAGTGCACTCAAGATTCAGTCCATGTTTCGCAACAATCAGGTTTTGCCGGCAACTGCCGCACCACCGGATATGTGGTGCCGTCGTGTGGCTCTCGGCGGACGCCGGCACTTGGCTGCCGCATGTGTTGCGCGCCGAGATGAAGCGCTCCGGGAAATTTTCATTCAATTTTGCTCAACGGCTGAGATCGATGACATGTGTTTATGCGCTGTCTCATCTCGGTGCCCACGATTCCGGAGACTCTTGCTCTGCTTACCACCCGGGGAGGCGATGCCACCGGAGGACGCTGAGCCTTGTAAGTTTGATCCAAGTGCGGTGAAGCTCGGATGCGCCCGTTCGGCATCAATGCTTACAGCAGTGTTCTGACCGCGACGATAGGCTGGGCAGTGGCAGCTGCATGACACAGGGGTCCTCCACTGTCACCTGAGCGAGGCCGCTGTGGCATAGGCCGCTCACAAGCCGAGAATCGATTAAAACTTGCGCTGTGCAGCCATCCTGCTGCTCGCAATGCCACTGTCTTGAAGGAGATGATTGGTGTACCTCACCGCGCGGATGGTGCGGTGCTGGCGCCGAACAGGCCAAAAGAAAGGTTCACGAGAAGTACATGCGGCAGCAGACCAAGACGCTCCGGGAGAAGGCCTCCGCGGATGGTGCATTCGACGAGGCCGCGCGGGTCAAGAAGGAGAGGGAGAACGTGGTGCAGGACCGCATTGACAAAAAGGCAAAAATAGTTGATGGACTCTTGAAGAATGTCATGCAGAGGAAAATGTGAGTTCCGCCTGCTCAGCCCCGCTGCTCCTCGCTGACAGGAGACCTTGTGCCCGCCGCCTGCTCCTCGCTGACAGGAGACCTTGTGCCCGCCGCCTGCTCCTCGCTGACAGGAGACCTTGTGCCCGCCGCACTCCTCGCTGACAGAGACCTTATGCCCGCCGCCTGCTCCCGCTGACAGCTGACAGACCTTATGCCCGCCGCCTGCTCCTCGCTGACAGGAGACCTTATGCCCGCCGCCTGCTCCTCGCTGACAGGAGACCTTATGCCCGCCGCCTGCTCCAGCCATGTGGTTAGGAGTGCTTCGGTTCAGCTGATTCAATCCGGTTTTGGACTGATCACATATCGCAGCGCTCGGTTGTTTTCTCCGCTCCGCGCAGGCTCCATCCGCGCGCCGCAAGTCACTGTTCCGGCAAGCTGGTGCGCAGCATGTTTGGCTGGGGAAAGAGAGAGGAGGCATTGGCGGGATGGCGAGCGGGCACAGAGAACCGAGAGCGAAGTCGCAGAAGTGGTCCAAGTCACTTATCGTCGGCGATGGCTCGAAGGACTTCATGGAGGAACCAGAGCAAGCCGAGCAAGATGCTGCAGTGAAGATCCAGGTGGCGCCCGAGTGATAGCCTTCCCGTGCCACAGTTGGATCTGGTCCGTCCGCCACTGCAGGGTGCCCTCCACGGAGGGCTCCCAGGGTCTCAGCGAAGAGCCTGTACACATCTTGAGCTTAGAGGTACACCGTGCAAGCACCGGCCGCGCCTTCGTTCTGCGCTGCTCTGGTTGCCTGGCGCTGCATTCACCGAGCGCACGCATACCCGCTCATCTCTCACCCCAAGGTGCGCCTCTGGTGTTGATGGCTGGCAGCTTGGCAGGCACCTCGTGCCGAGTGGGGGCCAGCTCCTGCTGTCACTGGGCGATGTGGCTTGCCCTGCACTCCGTGGGTCGTCAGCATTGTGGGGGGCCTGGCAGGCGCATGCACGGGGCCAAAAGGCTAGGAGGCAGCTGAAATATATAACCGCCGAGCTGGAGAAGCTGAACAGCTACTGCATACAAATGCAGCTGCCGCGAGAGACGCAGCAGCAACTGCTGGTCAAACGCAAGGGCACGCTGCAAGAGCAGAGTGACTACGTGGACGGCTGCAACCGGTCATGCGAGGCGCTGGTGCGAGGCCCTCGCCGGAGACGCGCCCGGCCGCTGCGCGTCTCAATGTCCACATGGTCCAGACGCGCACCTCTCATTCAGTCGCTCTGTTTCCGAACCGTCGACTGGGCTCCGCCCAGAGGGCTCCCGCTTGTCGGTTGAGCTCAGTTGCCGCCAATCGATCCTGTTGGCCATGCTATACCGTAATTTGGGCTCTTGGAAAATCCCAGTGGATGCCTCAGCACCAGCAACGCGTCATCATTCTTCGCCACTTGTCTTCGGCACTTATTAGAATATATCATTGCAATTTTCTGTATCCAAGCGATTCCAAAATCCTCATTTAGATTCTTTATCGGACATCGCTGTACGCGTTAGAAGAAATATTCCTGCCGACATTGGAACTGTCACGCGCAATCTGTTCTACGTCGATTTTATTTGTGTCTCACTCGGTGGTTGCGCGGTGAAATGTGAAATGCACCCTCTTCCGAATCTATACGATTGTCGCCTGCTGAAGTGCCATTGGCCGGGTTGGGCATATTCCTCCCCAAGTCCCGCCGGGATCCCCCGGGATGGAGCAGGTTTCATTGCTCCCTCCCGCTTCTGAATGTTCGCCAATTTCTTTTTGCACTGTCCTAGCAGCCGTCACGATGTGTCCCCAAGCCTGGTCTGGCCAGCTTCACCTTAGCTTCGGCTGTCCTCTTGTGCGAGCGCTGCGTGAGGTTCCCGTAGGGTCGAGTGCTGCCGATGCGGCGCCAAGCAAACTGTCAGAAACCTCACTGAAGATTGCCGGTTGCTGCGCCAGCGCCAGAAATTGCGAGGCCTCGCTGAGAGGCCCCCCGGCTAGCTCTGAGCAAATGCAGGCTTCACATCCACCTCCGGCGCCAGTTGCGACACCGCTGGGTTTTGGGTGCCCGCCAGTCGCATCCCGGCTGCGCCGTGTGATTGGCTGCTGCCCGCCAGTCGCATCCCGGCTGTGCCGTATGATTGGTTGCTGCCCGCCAGTCGCATCCCGGCTGCGCCGTGTGATTGGCTGCTGCCCGCCAGTCACCTCCCGGCTGCGCCGTGTGATTGGCTGCTGCCCGCCAGTCGCATCCCGGCTGTGCCGTGTGATTGGCTGCGCCATGTGGAGCAAAATCACTCTTTCTCGAGGCCGTCCCCTCCACCCCTGCCCCGCTGGCAGCTCCTACACCGCTGTGTCCCGTATTGTGATGAGTGAAGCCACTCCGCGAGCGCCTGGATGACTTCATGAAGATCCTGGAGCCATTCGATCAAAACAAAAAGAGCTCCGAAGAGGGAGAGCCATTCTATCAAAACAAAAAGAGCTCCGAAGAGGGAGAGCCATTCGATCAAAAGAAAAAGAGCTCCGAAGAGGGAGAGCTCCGAGCGAATGCCAAATTGCATGCACTCCTGGGAGTGGGGAAAGCGCGATGCCCACTGTGTGGTAGCCGTTCTACAGGTTGATGGCGATGGCCCTGGTGCCCGGCTCGGCCAGACGCCACAGCTGGAGCGCCTAGAGTGGATGCGCTGCCTTTAGAAGCGCCGAGGGCCAAAGAGCAAAGTCACAAAGTGTTTGCTTCTGCTTTTGGTACCAAGAACGCGTGAGACATATTTCATTTGTTCCTCTGATCATACTCTGCCGCCCGTCCACAGAAATCGGTATCGGTCTGTCTGTCTGACTGACTTGGCAAACACTTCAGCAAAGGACCGGCCGCATCTTCTCGGCTCGTGTCCCTGTCTCTTGTCCAGTCCATGGCAGCGTCTCGCTGCCGGCACTGGCGTCCCACTCCCCCCTTCGACACCCTCTCTGAAGAGTGCTCTCCTTCTGCCTGGCAACCTGGTCTCCGGCTGCTGCCATGGTCGAAGAGTTAGGCTGGACTGGGGCCAGATTTCTATTCAGTGTCGGTCTTACCCCCTGCACCCTCTACTGTTATTGCCGCCTCCGTCCTGCTGTCTTGTGTTGTGCAGGCGACCGATTTCAGTTTTATGGCAATTGCGTATATTGCTGGCACCGTCGGCCGCAAGCAACAATCGATCTGACTGGAACCCGAAAGCCGTCATTTCCGCGTCCAACACTAAAGACTGCACCATTCGCTTGCTGCAGTCGGCAGTGCAAGTTTTGAGCAGCGTGAGAAGGCTTGAAATCAACGGTTGTAACCCTATATCAGAGCTATTGGATTAAGCACGATCTTAATTTATCCTTTTGTTCCGCATTCTACCAATCGCACACCTGTTATAACAGCCGTGCCCGTTCAAATTCAGTCGGACATCTGGGGCATCTCGTTAAATCTCCTGGTTCTAGTGTGTTAACCTCTCACTTGATCATGATTCCTCAAAAACGGTCAAAAGATGCTGGAATGACGCTTTGGTATGCTGGGGATTTGGGCAGCTGGCCACGTGCACATTTGGTGATCTGCCATCGCTTTGGAAACGGAATAAGACAAAGCTTTTCGACCAGCAAGCTTTACGCATCAGGCTGATGAGCTTGGTGTCACACCCGCCATCTGAGATCCTCCAACTGGTATGTTGAAATTCCACACAGGCAATGTGACACAATCGTATAGGATGCTGAATTTCAAAATTGTGCGTGAAGGTGGTATCGCGGGGTACTCCCGCCCCCCTGTGCGCAAAGGAGATATCTAATTTAAGTTTTGAGACTTTCGTGTCGAATCTTTGGAAATTTTGGAACCCCCCCCTCCCCTTAGGGGCTTTTGCGACCTTGTCAGGTTGAGGGTGGGGGAGGGGGGGAGGCTTTGGGCCTTTCCGCGAACAAATGGTGAGGGGGGGAAGACTATGGGCCTTTGGTTGATACCCCTCAACATTTTCCAGGCTGTTTTATTTGAAATTCGACCTATTTATTATATGCCACATGCCGAGCAATCCATTATGTAAGAAGTTTGGCATGTACAGGATGTACCATTATTGTTTTGATGTTGTGAATTGTTCAGCGATAGTTTGCTCCTGGTCATCGATTGCTGGGTCGCCTGACATCAATTTACTCTTTGGTTCCGTGATTTTATTAATCCTGAATTAGCTGTGAGTGTTTCCTCACATGAGGGCTTTATAGAAATAAAATCAGTCGCTTTGACCATAAAAGCGGGCGGTGTTGGGGAGATGTGGGATATGAATGAGTAGGTGCTGGATGAAACACAACGTCTTGAGCAAGAATGGCAAATTAAACTAGCGAAGAAAAGAAAAAAGAAAGCAGGGAAGGACACTTCTGACGTAGAAGATGTGGTATCAGATCTGCCTCCAATTGCAACCGCAAGGCCTTACACATCGACCACTTTTAACAACACACCTCGCACAGGTGCAGCAGGGGAACTTTCTGACGGCGATGATATCCCGTCACCTTCTGTTGCAACGCCAAATAGCCAAAAAGTCAATGCTGGGCAACAAGCACCCAGAACAGAGATATAATCTATTTGACTATATTAAGTGGATAGTTGCCCGTAAAAATATCCATGTCCCCGCATATCGCCTTGCGATGGACCCTTTGTCGAGCAGGGACGTTGATTTTTACGAATCTTCATCGTATGTTGGCCCATTCTATTCAAGCACAAAGATTATTGGCATATCTGTAAGGCAGGTCACTGATAATGAGTGTGATAGATGTGAAGTGTTCCAAATGAAAGTTTCCACTATGTTCAAAAGCAGCAGCTTGGGGTTCCGACGGCATCATCTTTATTGATTGCAATACCAAATAATGATAATAATAATAATAATACATTTACGTTAGCAAAGGGGACAAAGTCCTGCGAGTGCGGTATCCCTGCAAAGCAGGCTAGTGAAAACACCAGGGGCTACTCCCTCTGCTATAGCGCGCCCACAAAGGGGCTCATCCCACTTTTCAGCAGGGTGGCATCTAGAGAAAAAGCCAAGTGCTAGGCAATAAAAAACTCTAGAGGATGGAGAAGCAGCCATGGCCGGGTGAGTGGAGGGGTGGCTGAATCTGAGCGGTGGGGAGGGAAGTCGAAGAATTAAGGGGGTATTTGGAGACGTTGAGGAAGGTGGGCGGGGAGAGGGGGTGGCGGGGAGGGGAGGGGGGGGCGGCCCCTCCCTTTGGGGACACGAAACCATCTTTTATTGCAAGACTTTTGAAAATTATTGCAGGAGGGTTTGAAGAAAGTCGTTTGACTGTTGCACGGCTTCTGTTTCTGTCATGGTTTCACTGCTCGAGATGTCAACTGTATGCGGGTCAGTATTTAAGGTGGTGGTGGTGTTTAACAGAAACACGTCTCGCCTATTTTTGGTGTGTTGCCTACAGATTCTTGAAAGTTTTTTAAGGAGTGGTTTAATCTTACCACGGGGAACACCTATCGTGTTGAGGACAGTACCAAAAAGAGGAGGGAGGTATCCCATGAGTGTAAGAACTTTGGGCCATTTCACGGTGCTTATGAAGGGCTTGGAATTTGCATTGGTGAGTGTCGTGTCGTGGTGACCACCATAATAGGGCTCAACATCACTATGATGATAAGGAGGGTCTTGAGTGGGCCATGGGCAAAGCGAAGAGGGAAGTACCTTGTCGCTTTCGTTCAGAACTTCATTCCAAATATCAGGGCTGACTCCTGTGTATTCTAGCCTCTTCTTCGTGACTCTGGACTTGGGAAGGACGTTAAGGAACCATCTGGCAATCTTTTTCTGTGTTGGCCTCCAGTCAAAGGCTGGTTGAGTATCACTGGGTGCACTGTCTATAGCTATGATAACAACATCCGAAAAGTCATCCTTATAGCATCCACCACCTGGAAGAACGTAGGGGTCATCATCCGTCCAATAGCCATGTGGGATAAATGGAATAGTGTTATGCGGGAATCTGAAAACAAGTTTAAAGCCTTTATCGAACCATCTTTTTTGATTTTTGGGAGACAGCGGGAGAATCCATGTCCTTGAAAATCTAGGGACGGTGTTGGCCGCTTTATGTCCCATTTCCAAGGTAGTCATAACCGCCGAAGATTTGCCCTTATCTTTCCCATCAAAGGGGGGGATTTCCATAAACGATTCTGCCAATGCCTTTTATCAAGTCCACGTAGGCATCCCAAGCGAGACCATCAAAGCCAATTTTCCCATGATGGCAGAAAGGCCTGAGGGCTTTTTTCATTCTTGTGGTGGGTATACATCTTCTCGAGTGAATTCTAGGGTGGGCATTTAGTGGGTTGGAGAAAAGTTCACACCCGTTTTTGTCAAGGTTTCTGTCATCCACCAAAATATCTAAGAGGCTTCTTCTGATTGCGTAGCAGTTTTTATGATTTCCCGATTCAAACTTACATGCATTGAGTGCTTCATGAATATCGTGTGCCCTATTCGAGTACTCCGCGAGTGAGCATGGGACTGCTTTGTTGGAAAGGCGGTGCCATGCCAGAAGTTTCCAAAACTCTTTCTTTTGGACATATTGGAGTTCGGGATATTTAATTGTTCCCGTGACATGGTCCACTTCGGGTTTAGCGGTCACAGCAATGGTATTCTTTTTCGAACTTGATGGTCGGTACATGCTAGCTTCCGGGAGAGCGTGTATGTATAATTCCTCATTCATTTCCTGTCTTAGGTCAGCAAGTGGAAAAAGTTTCGATGGCTGTGTTTTGATGTATGTGGTACCTTTTCCAGGGTTTAGTAGTTTGGGCTTTTCTGAGATTTCTTCAGCAATGACTTTCCTTAGTTCGCCATCTTGGGTTGTTCTAAGACTATACAAACTGTTATTAAATCTTGGGCATTCAAGTTGGATGTGTTCGAAGGTGCATTTTGTATTCTGTTGGCAGTAGGGGCAGTTTTCAGTTTCGATTTTCCCCAGTTTAAATAAACGTGCCGGAGAGGCTTGGAGACCCAGGAGTTCTCTGCTTCTAGAAGCAGTGAAAGCTTTAGGTGTTATTTTGGAAATATTTTTAGTAGGGGTGGTGTTATTCTCGTTGAGCATCCTCAAGTACTTCCCTTGAGACTGTAGAGTTCTCCAATTATGATAGTGTGAGAGACGTTGAATTCTTCTAATGTGACTGCGGATATCACCTAAAACAGGGACCTCAAAAAAGAATAACGAGAAAGGCAGTTCCTCGGCAGGGTCGTAGCGGGAGATGTCTGAGCAACCCCCTCTGAATGAGGCTCTTTTGGCAGTACGGTCCACTCTGTCATGGACTTTGTCATTATTGTGACCCCTGATCCATTTAAGGATGATTTTACTGTGGTCCCTTCACTGTAGAAGCCAAGTTCTTCTAACAGTAGGCGAACAGCCTGCACATCTCAGCGATTAGCTTCCCGTAATTTGTCCCGGGCACTCATGGATCTGCCATCCTTTGTTACAGCAGATATCGCGGCCATGGAGTCAATGGCATGTACCATTGGAGTCAATGGACTTGAGGAGCTTCTCTTTTTTTTCTGTGAGTAAGAATCGCAGTCCCGCAATTTCAGCAGATGTGCTACTAGGGTTTTGGATATCTTCCTTGATAAGAAGCCCCGGTGCGGCGAGAGTTCTTGAGGGGGGGATATTCATCTTCCGAACAAGTGGCATTCCGTTGTCAAAGTTTTTTATGGCATATGCTGCACCACTGCATGCTGATTTTTTACCGGCATATATGGAACCGTCGCTTGCCATATCACGATCCTCCATTTGTTTGCTCTTTTCGGCGAAGGGGGTAGATTCTTCTTCTGAGTCGCTAGGGCAGCTGTATTCACTTTCTTCTTCCGCAGTTTTGGTTTTCATTCTGGCGATAATGGTCTCATACTGCCTGTCTGAGATGTAATCATAGTGTGAGTTAATATCACTGACTTTAGCAAGAACAGAAGAGGGCGGGTCCATATGGTCATTATATTCGAAAATGGAACCTGCTGGAATTAGGATGCAACCGTCATTGGTGATGCTATATTCAAAGTCGTATTGAAGACTGCTGGTACCTTCGATTCTAACAAAGGCATTAGGGTTTTTGGCATTGTTACTGTATTCTGTATATTGTATTGACATGGTCTCTAAGTCAATATTGGTAATGCGAATAAGAGAGATGGAATCTCGGTCACCATTTCCTTTCCAATGAAACTCACCCGTGTTCGGGGGAACTATGTTGTCTCTATATTGTTTCTTGACATATCTGGCCGGTGGGTCCAAATCTACGGGGTTTTGAAGCATTTCCTTTTCGATAGCGGTTAACCATACAAGGGGCCTATTACCGTTCAGCCTGAAAAAGCCTTTGCTTTCTTGCCAGTTTTTTAACATTCCACCGCAGGGAGTCAGAAAGGAACCTGTGTGCTTAAGGAATACCAATGCATGCTGTCTTCAGTCGGCGCCAATCTTACATATTGTGGCCAATCTTACATAACGCGGAATAGTTTTGCTCGTGTTATCCCTTGTTGTTAAGTTGCCTTGCGTGTGATGTATACTTTAAGCATCAAATTGCAAATCAACCCCCTGCTCATTTAGAACCTGACCACGCAAGCAAGTTACCTTACATATTCGCACTACCTCTCCTTATATTCATACCTTGATCATCATCAAAGTGGCAAGCACAATGATTGTCGATGACGACTATCTCCCTATAGGAGAAGAGGTCACCCCCTGACTTCTTTCATTTTGGAGGTTTTTGATAATTGCTATGGCACCTAGTATAATTTATATATCCGTGCAAATATTAAAAATAATTAATAATTGTATATTCAACTTTATATTATACAGGGTGCGCTCGGCTGCCCCCCATATAGGGGTTGTTTTTGGCGGGTTCTGCCAAAGACCTCAATTTGACTGCTAAAATACCCCTATCGGATGCCCCATCCCAGCCCTTCCCCCCTGACCCAAGGCATGCATCCTACTTCACCAACCCCACGGAGGGGTCACATGTGTGCCCGGAGGCACAGCGTGAGCCGATATGTCTATGCGTATGTATGTGTGTCATCGGGAGTAATCTGGGATTGACACGATGACAGTGAAATTGGGCTTGAAATCACGATGAGAATGAGTACCGGATGTCCGGGGTATGACAGTATGACAGTATGACAGTATGACAGTATGACACTATAGTAGTATGACAGTACTGTGGGGTGGTCATCGTGGCACTTAGTCAGACCCTCGGGGAATGGCCGGATTCGCATCGGGATCAGAAAGACAATGAAATCGAGTATCAGATGTCGGGGGTATGACAGTATGACAGTATGACAGTACAGTAGTATGACAGTACTGTATGACAGTCATCGTGTCAGTCCGTCGACGTAACATCTGAATCGAGAATGACGAATCGGAATTAGAAATGAGATCGGATCAGGAATTGAACGTTGAGCCGTGGTGTGACATCGGGTGCCGGGTGGTTGACCCTGCAGCCCGAGTGACGAGTGAATAAGTAGAGCACTTGAGAAGTGTTTAGCCTTCAGAACTCGGAACCGAACTATCGTTTACACCTCAATCTGGCCCTGATCCAGTATATTATAAAAACCGAATTGTGTACCTTTGCACGTTTCAATCGAAAACATCATTCCGAGCATCTGTCGTAGTGCCCCTGGCACATTTGGTATCTTTTGCGTTACTTTGAACGACTCCGCGCGTTCAACCACGGACGTGTTGTAACTTACGGAATACTGCAGGGGAGGAGCTGTACTTTTGGCTATCTTTGCGCAATTTCTACGTTAGAAAAACCTTTTTTTTTGTAGAAGGACTCCAGCAAATACCTCCAAAAGTCGTTAAAAAGCAGTATCCGGCTCCCTTAACACTGTGGGCTCAAACCGGCTTTTCGACCCAAGCATGCCTGACAAGATCTTAAAACCAAACTTCGTCTGAGGCCAGTTCCGACCGATTTCGAGCAGTAAGGTTGGATACTAGGGTCTATCATGGCCCCATTCCAGGCATGCAACTAGTTACAGACCCCTAAAAGCAGCAAAAACAGCCCAAAACAGCAGTTTTAGCCCGTTTTCAGCCTACCCCAAAACCTTCCCCAACAGTCCCCACCACCAAAAACCCTTCCCTCAGACCCCATAGAACAGCCCAGAACCCCCCAACACCGCCCTCGCGGCCATCAGTAGTCGGGAAAGCCCTCCAAAATAGCGCGTTTAGTGGTTTCTGGACAGCACCTCTGGTTTACCCCCTGGCACTCTGCAGCGCTCTGGTTGGAATATTTCGAGTGCGAAGTCCGGCTACCTTCGGGAACCTTGCTGAGTCTTCTGGCGAACTCCCCATCGCTCCATCTGGTTTACTCTCTGGCACTCTCTGGCAGCGCTCTGGTTGGAATATTTCTGGAGTGCACGAAGTCCGGCTACCTTCAGGAACCTTGCTGAGTCTTCTGGCTGAACTCCCCATCGCTCCATCTGCAGTTTCTTGACCTCTGCCTGCATACTTAGGCACTTGAAATCTGTGTCGCGGAGCCGGTGGTGTTGCCGCACTTTGGGCAGGGATGGGCGCGTCCGGCTCCAGTGCCATCATGTTTGCTACACGATCAGCGTCTTGTTGAGTGTGGGATGATACCAATTGAGAACGTGTACACCTTTTGCGACCTTGTCAGGTTGAGGGTGGGGGAGGGGGGGAGGCTTTGGGCCTTTCCGCAAACACATGGTGGCGGGGGGGAAGACTATGGGCCTTTGGTTGATACCCCTCAACATTTTCCAGGCTGTTTTATTTGAAATTCGACCTATTTATTATATACCACATGCCGAGCAATCCATTATGTAAGACTGGCATGTACAGGATGTACCATTATTGTTTTGATGTTGTGAATTGTTCAGCGATAGTTTGCTCCTGGTCATCGATTGCTGGGTCGCCTGACATCAATTTACTCTTTGGTTCCGTGATTTTATTAATCCTGAATTAGCTGTGAGTGTTTCCTCACATGAGGGCTTTATAGAAATAAAATCAGTCGCTTTGACCATAAAAGCGGGCGGTGTTGGGGAGATGTGGGATATGAATGAGTAGGTGCTGGATGAAACACAACGTCTTGAGCAAGAATGGCAAATTAAACTAGCGAAGAAAAGAAAAAAGAAAGCAGGGAAGGACACTTCTGACGTAGAAGATGTGGTATCAGATCTGCCTCCAATTGCAACCGCAAGGCCTTACACATCGACCACTTTTAACAACACACCTCGCACAGGTGCAGCAGGGGAACTTTCTGACGGCGATGATATCCCGTCACCTTCTGTTGCAACGCCAAATAGCCAAAAAGTCAATGTTGGGCAACAAGCACCCAGAACAGAGATATAATCTATTTGACTATATTAAGTGGATAGTTGCCCGTAAAAATATCCATGTCCCCGCATATCGCCTTGCGATGGACCCTTTGTCGAGCAGGGACGTTGATTTTTACGAATCTTCATCGTATGTTGGCCCATTCTATTCAAGCACAAAGATTGTTGGCATATCTGTAAGGCAGGTCACTGATAATGAGTGTGATAGATGTGAAGTATTCCAAATGAAAGCTTCCACTATGTTCAAAAGCAGCAGCTTGGGGTTCCGACGGCATCATCTTTATTGATTGCAATACCAATGCACGCTGTCTTCAGTCGGCGCCAATCTTACATATTGTGGCCAATCTTACATAACGCGGAATAGTTTTGCTCGTGTCATCCCCTGGCGCTCCGTACCAAATATACAACCCCTGTTGTTAAGTTGCCTTGCGTGTGATGTATACTTTAAGCATCAAATTGCAAATCAACCCCCTGCTCATTTAGAACCTGACCACGCAAGCAAGTTACCTTACATACTCGCACTACCTCTCCTTATATTCATACCTTGATCATCATCAAAGTGGCAAGCACAATGATTGTCGATGACGACTATCTCCCTATAGGAGAAGAGGTCACCCCCTGACTTCTTTCATTTTGGGGGTTTTTAATAATTGCTATGGCACCTAGTATAATTTATATATCCGTGCATCCCCTATGAATCAACATCTAGATCGGCCAAGTCACAATATGGTGATTTGGCCCATTTATTTGTACAAACAAATGGTTGGAGTGCGTAAGTCGTTGTAATATATACTAATACATGTCGATCATCTATATACCTTGCTCTTAATGTTTTATCATTATGTTGCATAGAAGCGGGAAATTGATCCTTCCTTGCTAAAGGTGTAGTGAGCCTTGTACAAAATCATACCCTTGCACAGATACGCACACATGCGAGATATCATATCTGTGGATATATAAAAACTGCTAAATGCTACCTTTGCCAAGACCGTGGTTAGTCATCGGATTCTGTGGCCAGTCATCCGAAGCTACCGGAGACATCGACTGAGGTAGACGGAGTTGTGATCCTAAGTTATGCCCGACAAACATAACTAAAATAAATTTCACATTAGTACGTGGCGAATCCACTCTCACTCATCGCGACAGATGTTCGTCAAAGCGTGCGTACTGGACCAATAATTGAGGAGTTGAGCGGACCGGGTAAAGGATTATAAGTCCAATCCCGTTAAGCAGGGCCACTCCGTTTGCATTAAAACAAGCCCCCGGTGAAATAACTCCGGAAACATCCAAAGGGCTCCCCATGACCGCCTGTGAACCTCCGAAGTTGCTTCAGGAGGGGAGGAAGGGTTGGGTGCACAATATATAATAACTGTGGAAACGAACAGCAAACGATCAGTTATATATATAAGGCCGAGTATCGTGCGATTATAAATTGTTAAATCGTGGGATCATCGTTCGCAAAAGCGACGACGGCTAGCGCAAATAATCCGTAACGTAAACCTCGGATACCTTGAATCGTCACTCTGAAACACGATACGTGTGGATCAATCAGCAATCCAGCGTCAATCTGTATCACGAAACGCAATTCATTGAACCTTGAATCGTCACTCTGCAATACGATACGCAATTCATGGGGGCTACATCCTAAGAACTGTAAGGCTATTGTCTAAGGTGAGGGACTAAAGTGGACTCAGTTCCCCCCAATATCCTAAAAACACCATGAGGGACGCCTCAAATCGGTGTAAGAAGACTGGTACCAGCAAAAGCAACAACAACAAAGACATCAAAGACATATACAAAGTACTGGAATATCCCGGTTCAAGATATCAGACAGTCAGTGAACCAATATAGATAAACTCCTATAAGAAATAAACCCTAAGCTAGATATACCCGGAACGGTCACGGAGTCGGAACGGTCTCGAGTCTAGCTACCTGTGACACTCGGTGTGTCACAGCACAGGCTTACGGATCAGTCACGGTCCAGTGTTGGCTACCTAGGAATTTGTCATAGGGGCCTGCACCGGGACTCCCGGTCAGGGCTGCCTATACAGATTTCAGCACACCACCCTAGCACTGTGGGTGGTGACTGACAGGTAAGTCAGAGAAGTCAAGATAAGTTAGGGTAGGAGCTAGGGTGACAAACCTAACTGCTAATTCAACTGTGCTATTCTGATACACAAATTGAAACCCTCTAGCCGGCACAAGAGCAGAAACTTACAGGCACTCAGGTCCTGCTAAACTACTGAAAAGCACTGTGGCAGCAAACCAAATTGAAGATTGTAGATGTCAAAGTAAAGCATAAACCAAATTGAAGACCATGTTGAGGTCAAAGCACATCTCAGCACACCACCGGAGTGGTGCACTGCCAGAGCCAGAAGTAAAGCTACTCGGGGTCAAAGCCCAGAGGGGCACTGCCACCACAATGTCCACGGTAGTAGCCTGCAGCACTGCTCTCCAGTGGGTCAGGCGGCCGGTGAACCACCGTCGCAGCACCCAGGGAGTGCAGTACTGCATCCAGAGTGACGGGGTCCAGCTCGGATATACCAGGGTAGATGCATAAATCCCCCCTGCACAGCACAGGCTGCGGTGCAGCCCGACCCGATACCTGCACAGAGTCGATGTCATTGGCCGCCGTGTAGGCGGCTGCTCCCACACCCATGATCGAGATGAAAAGAATGAGGGAGACAAAGTAAGGAAACCCCCACGGGCCCGCGTGTGCGGGGAAGCCCCATGGCGGCTTGCCACATCCGTAGGCGCGGGAAGCACCACCAGACTCAGGCACGTGGGCTGCGGGCTCTGACGCATGATTGGCCGAGACGGCCGGAGCCCGCGGCTTGACGGCGAAGCTGCCGTCTGCAAAATCCTCGTAGTCGTCGGTGTCGTAGCCGGTCAAGGCAACCGGCGCAACCGCGCCGTGGCAGGCAGTGTCTACAACCCCCGCAAATTCACCGCCGGACTTCTCCGTGGTGGTCACCCGCGTCGATTGAAGGGACACGGGCGGGCCGTAGCCGTAGAGCTTCAGGAGCTCTTGCTCATTCTCCAAGACAGGCATAGCAGGGGCCGGCACGGCGGATGCCGGTGCCGCCGCACCACCTGCCGGAACCTGCTCCTCTGGTGTGATACCTGCGCTTGCAGTGTCACACACCAGAGCCGAAGCCTGCGTTGCAATGCCCCCAGGCGGCGGGAAAGAGGCGTGAGTGTAATGTACCTTAGGCTCTACCGCCGCGTTGACCTCCGCCGCGAGGTCGTCCAGCCGCTGCAGGATGTCGTCACCGGACGTCTCCGCCACCGGTGTCATCGCGTCAACGGAGAAGCCGTAGGCCGACACGTCGATGCCTCCCACAACGCCCCCGCACAGCACCGCTGGCGGACCGTACACCGTCGCCGCGCGGGCAAAGGCCTCAGCTCCATCATCTGCCGCCTCCTGAAAGACAGCACACATGGCGAGGGCATGCACGCCCTCCGCATCCTCGTCGTCGATGGGGATACAGAAAGCCGCGGCCGAGGTGGGGGAATGTTGGCGACCGCCAAGCGGGCAGTCGCGGTAGAAGTGATAAAGGTCCTTACCAGTCCTCTTGCAGCGGGTACACAGCGGCTTAGCCCGCTGCTCGTCACGATCGTAGCCCACCGCCGGTGGGGATTGGACCCCCATGCGGAAGCCCCGCGGTGACTGCCGGCGCTGCTGCTGCCGGCGCTGCCCGTGCTGCCGCTGCGGCGGATCCCGCTGCTGCTGCACCACCGGCGGAGCCGCCCCGCACTGCCGCCGCACCAGCTCGGTCAACTCCTTGATCTTGTCCAGTAGTACCTGGTGCTCGCTGCTGGTGAGCAGAGCCGACGCGCCACCACCTGCGGGCTTGGCCACGACGGCCTTCCCTACGTCCGTCTGCGCCCACGCCTGATAAATCTCTACAACCAGAGAGCGCAGAGCACCGAGGGAAACCGCCGCGAGATCGGCCACCATGGGGTAACGCACCTTGACCGCGGCGTAGAACACCGGGTCAAGACGGCTGTAGAGGCTGAGCTTCCTGGTGGCCTCGGTGGGTGTCCAGTCGGCGGCCTTGTTATCCCGCACCAAACGTTGTTCCCGAGCCAAAATCGGCTGCGGGTCAACGTTCGCGGGATAACTAAGCGCGGCATGCTCCTGCTGGAAGGACTCTCGCAACGCCACTGGTACGCTGCGCTTCACGATGTCCACCAGCGCACGCCGTCCATCTCGGTCGGCAGACGCGTCCGTACCCGTAAGCTAGACGTGGGCGTTGCTGTGCTTCTCGATGATAAGCCCAAGCACGTCGTACAGCAGGGCGTTCACCTTGCCCACCACCAAAGCCTGGGGGTCGTCAAGGTCGAACGAGACCAGGTCCAGCCCAGCGGACTCAAACTCCGTACGTAGCTGAACCACCACATCTGAGAGGAGACCCGCGTCAGAAGTGCCGCTGAAATAATGCTTCTTGTCGCCAAGGATATCCTCGCGGATACCCTTGGCCCATGTCCGATGGAGCCGCCCCTTGTAATGTAGACCTCGTCCACAAGCTTGGACTGCTCCTGCAGATACTTCCTCGTCGCAACGTCGGCGTCGGTGTTGGAAGTAGGGTCGGGGTTCGTAATAGCCGGTGATTTGGCCGTCGGTGTGTTGCGAACCGCGTCAGTGAGCCTCAGCGAGGCGTCGATGTCGGAGTCCCTCGTGAGGGACCGTTTTGCTCTAGTGGATACACCCATAACTCTGAAAGCCCGATGGGAGGTGGTACGCTGGGGCGCGTTCGGGTAATGTCGTGGGGAAGATGCGACGCCACAGTTACGGAAGGAGCGGTAGAGCCATGCGAGCGAGGGGCACTGGAAGACGTTGTCGAGGTCGAAGGTGCTCGAGCCACCCGCCCAAAAATCGGCAGCAAGCGGGATCAGGGCAAGCGTAATACCGTAAATGAACATTGCGTCGACTAGGTCCGGTCCAGGTCGAACCCCCATAGCTGCGGCTCAAAGACGCTCACCGCAAACAGCTCATCTCAAAATTCCGTGAGTCCCCAAACGCGCCGTTGCGCACCACCTCTCCAAGCGGCTGCTTTAGCCAATCATGGCCAAACTAGCTGTGGAATATAGCGTGGAATGGGTCCACGACCTACTGGAATATCCCGGTTCAAGATATCAGACAGTCAGTGAACCAATATAGATAAACTCCTATAAGAAATAAACCCTAAGCTAGATATACCCGGAACGGTCACGGAGTCGGAACGGTCTCGAGTCTAGCTACCTGTGACACTCGGTGTGTCACAGCACAGGCTTACGGATCAGTCACAGGTCCAGTGTTGGCTACCTAGGAATCTGTCATAGGGGCCTGCACCGGGACTCCCGGTCAGGGCTGCCTATACAGATTTCAGCACAAAGGTATGCCCGGTGTGAGGTCACAACTCTTTTAAGAGGGGAGATCTGTCAGGGTTATGACCGATGACACATGTGTCATACATGTCATACATGTCATACCATGTCATGTCATGTCATATATTATAATGACAGACAGTCGTCAGTACGGTCGACTATGACTGTACATGTCATCGAGATGATAAGTCACATCATCTGTCATTTATTCAAGGAAATACTTGAATGACACCTGTCATCGAGAGGCCGTATGTCGGACTCGAAGATGGCGAAGCAAGATACTATCTTGAAGTACCGAACGGTTCGGAGAAGAAATCATCTTCGCTTCTAGCATGTGCGGAACAAGCATGCGGGTATCATATGGCGAACGCATCATTCGTTGTGCCGATACCAGTCGTTCAACCAATGCCTCGGGTTCACAACCCAATAGCGGTACCATCTGTGAGATGGGAGGCATTCGGTATAGATGAGCTAGCGTTGTGCTAGAGCAGTATCTTCTGACGAAGTCTGCACTCATCACCCGCTCATAAGCTGTGCGCGTGTTTACTGTTCAATAAACACCTGCACTATCTTATTATATCATATGTACCGGGAGGTACGAGCAGCGGGGTTGCATGCTACAGAGATCTGGTTGCATGCTGCCGACGAGTGGTTGCATGATACAGATGCCTGGTTGCATGCTGCGTATGCCTGGTTGCATGCCACCGATGCCTGGTTGCATGCTACAGATGCCCGGTTGCATGCCACGGAGGCCAGGTTGCATGCTACAGATGTCAGGTTGCATGCTACAGAGGCCCGGTTGCATGTCACGGAGGCCAGGTTGCATGCTAGGAAGCGTACGACCTTGGACCAGCGGATGAAAGCCTGGAGGAAGAATGAAGCTGCACGTCTTGCGGCTTGGGAGGCTGCGCGTCTTGCTGCTTGGGAGGGTCTGAGCACGACCCAGCAACCGGCGGGCGAACCTGAGCACCACGAGGAGGAGCTGAGTATGACCCAGCAACTGGCAGGCGGATCGGGCAGCATACCGCCAGCATGCAACCAACGTGCTGCATCCTGCCCTAGTCCGCCCGAGGGGGAGCTGAACATGACCCAGCAGCTGGCGGGAGGACCTGACAGCCCACGCCGGCATGCAACTCGACCGGCTGAGCATGCAACGGGCCTGTCCCCGCATGCAACACGCCCCGACCAGCATGCAACACGCCTGGTTCAGCATGCAACCAGTGAATTCCAGCATGCAACCAGCGCCTCACAGCATGCAACCAGTCCGGCTGAGCATGCGACCGGCTCGCCTGAGCATGCAGCATGCCTTGCTGAGCATGCAACCAGCCGGCCTACGCATGCAACCAGCCGGCCTGCGCATGCAACCAGTGGGTCTCAGCATGCAACCTGCCCAGCTGAGCATGCAACACGCCCAGCTGAGCATGCAACCCGCCTCGCTGAGCATGCTACCGGCTCGCCTGAGCATGCAGCATGCCTTGCTGAGCATGCAACCAGCCGGCCTGCGCATGCAACCAGCCGGCCTACGCATGCAACCAGTGGGTCTCAGCATGCAACCTGCCCAGCTGAGCATGCAACACGCCCCGCTGAGCATGCAACCTGCCCCGCTGAGCATGCAACCAGCTCGCCAGAGCATGCAGCATGCCTTGCTGAGCATGCAACCCGCCCGGCTGAGCATGCAACACGCCTCGCCCGGCATGCAACACGCCCGGCTCTGCATGCAACCAGTGGGTCTCAGCATGCAACCTGCCTCGTTGAGCATGCAACCAGCCTGGCTAAGCATGCAACCTGCCCGGCTGAGCATGCGACACGCCCGGCTGAGCATGCAACCAGACAGCCTGGGCATGCAACCGGCTCCGCCAAGCATGCAACGCGCTCGGCCCGGCATGCAACCGGTGGGTTCCAGCCGCTGGAAAGCGGATCAGACAGTGACTCTACACATGTCAGCGCTACCGACAGTGGCACTACTCACGTCAGCGCCACCGACAGCGACACGACGCACATTAGCGCCACCGACAGCGACACAACGCATGTCAGTGCCACCGGCAGCGACACCACTCACGTCAGCGACACCAACAGTGACACCACTCACGTCAGCCCCACGGATAGTGATACCACTCACGTCAGTGTCTCGACCAACGCCACCACGTACGTCAGTGCCACTGAACATGGTAGTGGCGAAGAACACGAGTGCAACGCCTTGGTGGACGAGGCTGCAACCGCTTTGAGCTCTCACCCAATTGAAGATGCTCTTAAATGTAAGCGTGTTCAACTGGATGGGGGGGTGCGCTGGAAAGCAAACACTCGAACAGGGACACTCTTGGCACACACACTGTCAGCGGTGCGGGACGAGGAAGGACCCTTACTCCTGGTGTTCTATGCCTACCTTCGTGGACACCGAGTAAAGGTGCTGGTGGACTCAGGCGCCTCGGACAACTTCATCTCGGCGGATTGTGCCCGTACCTGTGACTTGACAGTGCGCTCAGGGACGCCAATGAAGGTCACACTGCAGATGGATCTGTAAAGACCGCTGGAGAGGTGGCGTACACCAAGTTTACCGCGCACACGGCGGCGGGAGTAAACTACTGCGAGAAGCGAATGGCTCTGCGAGTCTTGCCGCTAGGAATCCAAGTAGACGTGGTGTTGGGGGGTAAGTGGCTTCGCAGTCTTTCCCCGGTCACGTTGGATTATGCCGGTCACGGTTCCGTATCCTTCAACACGCGAGCAAATGGTGGAGGACAGCAACGGGTGACGCTCGCGGGCTGTAGTCCGGGGATGGGTCAGGGCAAAGCCCAAGGCGCGGGGCTGATCGATGAGGTATTCTTGACGGCAGCGCAGCTGAAGCAGCACCTCATCCACGCCGAGACCAGGCGCCTGGCCGGGGATGAAGAGTCACAACCTCAGTGGCTCATGATGGCCGCGCGCGGGAACGACCATGAGGCAGCCTTTGCGGCTACCGCTGCTGAAATACCGCCACCTCACACCCCCGTGGAGAAGGAAGGACCCCGCCAAGATACTCGAGATGCACCGGTATGACGGGTGGTTGCATGCTGCAAGGGCCTTGTTACATGCCGGTCACAGCTGTATGAAGAAATAATTGATGGCAAGGCAGATTTCAGGAGAAGATCTGCAATGACAATAATTATATTGAGGATCTGGTGGATTCCAGAAAGATCTGCAATGGCAATATCGTGATCTGCCTGATGATTGGTGGAGGAGTACCAGAATCAGGCATATATGTGCACATGATTGGTCGATGGCAGATGTCAATACAGGAATCCTGCTAGTGATTGTTAGAGAGCAACATGTTGAAAGGGAAGCTTGGAAAGTGGACCTCAGTTAGTGTTGATCAAGAGAAATGAATTAAGGAAGTCTTACATGTTAGGATTAGGCATGGCGCCAAGACTAGACATAAGGATATGATGTAGGAGGTTCGAGACCACACATATATCAGAAAAGTGATTGTAATACTAGGCTGTATAGCCAGTGTTTGTCATGAAGTAAAAACAGTGGAATATAAGGCTAGAAGCCTATGTGAAGCACCAAAAACAGTAAATAAGATAAAAAGAAAAGAAAGAAGATAAAAAGAAAAGAAAGAAGATAAAAAGAAAAGAAAGAAAAATAAAGAAATAAAGATGTATAAGTTATCAGGAGTGTGCCTGGTACATCATATATTTCTTAAGGCTCGCGTCAGCGTCCTTATCATTGATGGACTCGATTTTGGTGTCTGGTGCATAAGCACCACGAGACACCACCAGATCGTAGCCAGGGGTAAGTTCTCGTCGTCGAATCACCTGCAGCGCGGAGGCAACTGCAGAAATGCGCGAACGATGACGACACGAAGCCATGGCCGCTGTAAGCGGGAAAATCTGGAGCCCAATACTTAGGGTTCCCAAACGAAAACGTAACTTTCGCCAAAAATAACCAAATCGAACGATGAAAAAGTTAATCTTGGGTAGATTCCCGCGGGGAAGACGGTGGTGACGTCAAAAACGTCGTGCGATAAGCCAATTTTTCTGCAGTTGAGGCGCTGCTGGCCAGAGCGAAAGCGCAATAGATGGGGACGACGTAGTCGGGAATGGTGGAGGTAAACGTGCGTTGCGCACGAAAAAGATTGGGCGTTGCGCTCAAAGTAATAATAGCCGATGCCGTTGCAGCATGTACGGGGAAATGGCGGCGATGTGTAACGTTGCGTCACTGTGTCGGCCGGGGATAGCAACGTTGCGTTACTGAATACCGCGTTGCGCGGGATCAAAATGACAGCGAAAATAACCGCGAGCAGTCACCAGCTAGTGGTAACCCATAACCTGAAAATTCCAAGCCCTTCATAAGCACCGTGAAATGGCCCAAAGTACTTACACTCATGGGGTACCTCCCTCCTCTTTTTGGTACTGTCCTCAACACGATAGGTGTTCCCCGTGGCAAGATTAAACCTCTCCTTAAAAAACTTTCAAGAATCTGTAGGCAACACACCAAAAATAGGCGAGACGTGTTTCTGTTAAACACCACCACCACCTTGAACACTGACCCGCATACAGTTGACATCCCGAGCAGTGAGACCATGACAGAAACAGAAGCTGTGCAGCAATCAAACGACTTTCTTCAAACCCTCCTGCAATAATTTTCAAAAGTCTTGCGATATAAGATGGTTCTCTGTCCCCTAGGGGAGGGGCCCTCCCCCCCCTCCC